>JAGPOW010002791.1:37608207-37619581 GCA_030014935.1 Caiman crocodilus
TTTCATGCTAATTTCTCTATATGATCACGTGAGTTGTAAGCGACTGTTAAAAAGTACATAAGCCTCCTGATTTTTGCTCGGGGGGGGGGGGGGCCCTTCCAAGTGCTTGGGAAATCCATGTTACTTTGGAATCCCCCCTACAGCTGTAGTTTCTTTTGAATAAAAGCTTCTGCTGACCTGACCCAAAAGTACTCTGTGTGTGTTTCCACAACAACCTGGAAGCCACTGGGAGTGGGAGGCCTTTAGCACCTCCTGTACTGTAGAATCAAGCACTCAATGAAGAGGATAAGAAATCCCAGTTCTTACGGCCCAATCCTGACAATAATCACAACATGCTTAACATCACTCATACTGGGATAGTCCAAACGAAGTGAAAGATTCCCTCTGTAAGTAAAGCTCAGTAGATCATAGAACATATGCCAGATGGTAATCTTTACCATTTACGTATAAAGCTGCAGATAGTCTCAAGTGCAGACATACATGGTTACATTTTACCACATCTTTTCATTTCAATATTCAGCTATTTGGGGCAGGGCCTTGTTTCCTGTCTGCAAAGTTAATGGCATCAACAGAATGCTGGATACTACTAATAATTAATAATATCCAGTCAAATCCTCAGTGCCAGCTGGCAACTGAAGTAGCTATATTTTATGGTGGCAGGATTGTTATCAAAGGGCTGTATTTAACAGCTGAGACAGCACAGCCTTGGTTGACCTCCCCCACAAGCCAAAAACTGCCATCTAATAGCTAACTGGAGGGCTGTGTGCAAGTTGTGAGATGTATATGATGACTGGCTAAGTAGCACCTTTTGTATCAGAGTTCAATCACACCAAAGCTATACAAAACATGAAAAAGTTTGAAAAACCTTCAGGATAAAGTGATGGCTAATATAACAATAATTTCACTGCACTTTTGCTTGGATTAGATTTCGCCCGTGAAGTTCACTAGTTCTAAAAATTTTTACCTACATTACTTAAGTAAGAGCACTAAGGGGCACCTCACATATACAGTCTTAATAAAAATGTACTATTCCTGTTAAAACCCAACAACATATTGCAAATCTAGAGCACAAACCTAGCACCTTTCTTATATTCAGTTTCATGAACAATTGCACTGAATTCAGTGCAACAATTTGCAGAGTGAAGTACTTTACAGTGCAACAGTAGAAGATTTGACCCCCCGCAATATGCAAAACACTGGGGAAATTGTGAAAGAGGAGGCAGAACATTCAGATTTTTGAACACTACAAACTATTCTTACCCTTCAGATGAGAATATTAATAATCTTCTGCTCTTGGTTTATTAGACAGGTGCAACAGCAATTAGTAGAACTAAAAGAAGACCTTTATCTCCTCCTTTAATTAAACTTAGAGCCTGCTGTTGTGATTTAGTGACAGACCCCTTATCTGTCACAAGGGAGACTTGGGTTCAATTCGCAGCCATGAAGATAACAAGAGGCACTGAACGTCTGGACTTGGCCTGGCCTTCGGATACTGTCTAAAGGTGAAATAGAAGGTCTCCTCCATACTCCTGCTGTATCTGAGCAAAATGAGTATGGTGGGAAAGGTGTTTTTTTATGATTTAGGAAACTGTTTAGATGCTTTTTTTGTGCTCAGTTAACCCTAAAACATTTTGGATTTATATTGTTAGGCTTAGCAGGTAGGTCCTCTGCAAGGTGGAATGTGGGCTGCACCAAGTTTGAACAGAAACTGGTTTAGAAATAAACCAGAGACCATAAATTGTAGCTGAGTGTTGTGAGGATTGGGTATAAAGAGCTTTGAGATCAACAGTTTAAAGGCACGGTGTAAGTACAGAAGAACTGTGATGAGTGTTTTCAAGTTATAGCCCAGTAAAATACCATCGGTTGGCAATGCAGCGCTCTCACCAAGTCAGCAGCAGCCCAGTCCGACTCCTACTGACCTCAGGTGGAGCCACAGGGAACTTACACAAGTAATCAGAAGGCACTTCCTATCACACTGTAACTTTAAGTGCTTTATATAAAGCTGCAGGAGAGAGTGCTGAGAAGGGGCTAGCCATAGCCTTACCCCAGACTGGTAGCAGCAGGGAAGCTGCAGTCTTTCCCATGCCCTGGCTGGGGAAGTCATCTGGGCCACCCCTACACCCACTATTGCGATTTTGTCAGCTGCCTACCAATTAGTGCCCAAGAGCAGGGCTGGACCTCACACAGGTTTCAAGACATTCTTTCCCTTTCTCTGCAGCCACTTTAGAATCTGACCACAGTGGTACTAATCTGGATCTGTCATAGCAAGAACCAGGACATGGAATCACACACAATATGATATAGGGACATTCTCTCTTTGACTTTATGGGAGGAAATTAAGCTAACATTGAACACTTCTGAAAGCCTCATTTAATATATATAAAGACTCCAGAACACAGAAAGACTTGATGATGAACAGAGAGCACAATGTGGAGAGGAAGAAAGATATGCTACCATTTTTATCTCCCCATGGAGGGCACCGTAACACTTACTGAAGCTGTTATTGCTCTGAAGAGGCTCTGGATTATCCCTGATGTAGCCCATTTTTTAAAACTTTTTTTTCCAGTCAAAACATTCCCCAGATTTGACACAGGTTTATAAAAAATACTTTGGTTGACCCAACTCTGCACTTTGGGTAAAAAGGGGCTTTACCCTGCAAAATTTTGCCCACATATAGTCATATTGCTGCAAAACAATGAAAAGAAGTAGAGACAAAAGCCCAAATCAGGCTATTTTATTTGACAGCAGCCTGCATAGGGGAGCATGTATGTCAGGGGCGGGCAAAATATGGCCCACAGTCCGCATCCGGCCTGCCAGGCAATTTCACCCAGCTTGCAGAGGCCTACTAACTAATTGTACCCCCTCCAGTTCTTCTGCACACCCTCCAACATACCCTACTGTGCCTTGTTCCCACCATCATGTGTGGAAGGGCCCAGCGCAGCTAGCATGCAACTTCCAAGTAGGATTGCTGCTGCACTGCTGCAGCTGCTGGGAGACCCACTTGGCTTCCCTAGCTTCCTGCTCACTCCGGGCAGCATGTAGCAGAGTGGTGGGGCCAGGAGACGGGGGAGCTGCAACCAGGTGGGGGCAGGGAGCATGGGGCTTGGGCTGGTAGCACTGTGGAGCCCTCACCCAGGGGTGCGGTGGGAGCATGAAGTTCAGGCAGCCAGGATGTGGGTGCGAGGGAAGTTGGGGAGTTGTGGGCACAGCCTCCACCACAGGTGGGGTTACTTGGGGTGCTTGTTCCCAGTGCAGGGGCTGCCAACAGCAGTGCACGGCTCCAGCCAGTGCTGCACATGGGGGCAAGAAACGTAACCCGGCCAGCCCACCTCTATTGCATGAGGCTCCCCGTGACATACATGCAGTTCCCGTACTCGTGCACCACAAGAGAGAAGCCCCACTGGATGAAGCCAGCTGCCTTCCCTGGTCCCTGCTGTGCAGGTCCCAGAACTCCACGGAGAAGCGGGAGCTGGGGCTCCCCTCCACTGCCAGCAGAGTCCCAGGACCTGCACAGCAAGGGGCAGGGAAGGCATCTGGCTCTATTGTACAGGACTTCCTTCCAGTGATGCTCAACTACCAAGAGCTGCACATGTGCTGCAGGGAGCCCTGCACAACAGAGGCAGGCTGGCCTTGCGGCGCTTCTCACCATGATATGCAGCACTGGCCAGAGCCACGCAATACCAGCAGCAGCACCTGTACTGGGAGTGAGTGCCCTGCGTGCCCCTACCTGTTGCTGCCAGCAATGGGGGCTGTGCGCCGTGGGGGGGGGCGCGAAGTGTGGGGAGGGTCCCCACACTTTGCCACCTTCCTTCATATTCCACAGAAGCCAAACACCCACTCACACCTCCACCACCCCACCATGCGCGCGCACACACACACACCCTCCACCCCATCATACGCATGTGTGTACACGCACATACACACACACCCATCCACCCCACCATTCACATACAACCCCCCACACCTCACATACCACCATACACACACACACACCCCTGTCACCCCCATCCCCTCACACAACATACAAGAGTAAGACTTTATTTTTTAGTTATTATGCAATCACTTCTATATACACTATGCAAACACAAAGCATGACAAAATATTTTTTTAATAAAATTCAAATATGTTATAGTAGTCATTTTGAATTTAATGTATGATTTGGCTGTTTCTGGTTCCAAGATGGCAACCCTACCCTCCCAAAAGGAGAATTTGGGAGGGGAGGGCACGTGGGGGCAGGGAAGCAGAAACAAGGGAGAGACTTCCGGGGCAAAGGTCAGGGGGCCGGGGGGGGGGGGCTGTGCCTAGGAGTTAGACTTCTGGTCCCAAGATTGTGACCAGAGGGCCCTTGACAGCTCACCAAAACTCATTAAGTGGCCCTCCAGCCAAAACAATTACCCAACCCTGACCTATGTGAAAACGAATACATACAAAGGAAAAAAGAAAATTTGTTGACATAATTCATGACAACAGCAGAAACTATTATAGGACTCAATGTTCATTCCTCCAAATTCACATTAACAAGCTTATTCACATTAACAAGTAGCTCAGGCTATATATTTGGCTACAGTCTAGAAGTGAATAAATTCTGTTCTGTTCGCCACTTAACATATTGAAGAACAGGGGGTGGGAAATCGCATTAAAGAATGTTAAGGTCTTTAATGACATGATCACATACTGTTTTCCCAAAGGAACACTGCTCCTTTCAGCACACACAATGGATCTGCTCAGGGGAGAAATCAGGGGAGTTGTGTAGTAAGAGAGACTGTCCTTTTTCTTCCTGCAATCCCCAGCCTTCTGCAGTACACACTTTCCAACATCTGCAACAAATGAGGCAGGGCTCCAACAGACAGTCTCATAGCTAAGCAGCTGAATGTTGGGCTAGAGAACTACATTCTCTCCCTCTCTCTGTCACAGCTCCAATCCAAGCTGGGCAAGTTGCTTCAAGTTTTTTCTTCTACAGTCACCATGCATTCAGAGAATGAGCACACAAGTGTGAGACCCTGGGGTCTGATCTGCAGTGGTGCTAGGGATCATAACCACAACACAGGTGAGTAGGAGTATTCTATGCTTGGAATACATAAAATGCTAAGAACTGTGAAAATTCAGTAACTATAGGGGTCAGTGAGCCGTGCCCCCCTCCCCCAAAAACAATGGGCAGTTTTGACCTTAAATTATCTGTGCCTCAGTTCCCAGCTATAAAATGGGATATCCAGACGACAACCTCATTACATTTCATGGAACACCATCACCAAGAGTCTAGGGGGGATGAAGACCACAGCCAAGGAAACAAGGAAATCAATCATTTTACACTCAGGGTAGGGTTTGGATGCCTAAAGTTATCCAAGGAATAAGGAGAACAGAGAGCAATACTAAAGAGCTGATCATTAAGTGGGCCCAGACTCTGGGATCTCCTTGGGTGCCTATATATGCACAGTGAGGCTGCTACGACACATAATTACAGCGTGCCAGAGCAGAGTTGATTAATCGACTGCTAGAATAATTACCATGCTCCAGCAGATTCCAGCATCATGTGTATCAGCATCCCTGAGCTGAAAAATGGCAGTGGATGTGCTTTAAAGTGCCGCCACCACCATTTTTTAGTGCAGAGGCATTGATACACATAATGGTCCGGGCTCCCAGAGCAGCTCTAAAGTGCTCCCTATACCACCACCACTCCCATAGCACATCTATAAATACCCTTTATTTCCAAGTTCTTAATTCTGCAGCTTGAGCATGTACAATGCAAAATATTACTATGCCTTAGGACATGAAATGAATAAAATACTATAAACATATAAACAATAAGAGAATTATTCAAGAGAATCATTCCTGTGGTATTCCAACTGCCATTCAGACCAAGACACTGAGATCACTTCACCTACACTTACACCTGGTGCCACCTTAGATTTTAAATACATCATCAACTACTCCCCAAAGTAAATCCAAAGAAAAAAGTCTCAGGTCATAAAAGCTTTCCTATTTTTGTTGCCACATCTAGCATACTCTGGCTATCCTTACAGCCTTGTTAACATATAGTAATTGTGACTGCTTATACTGTGACCTATTCATAATGACTTTTAATGTTCCCATTCAGCCCTGGGGGCATGTATCCATAGACACTGACTTGTTTGACTCAGTTCTATCAAGTGTTCTTCACTCTAAACTCCAGCCCTCACTGGCCTTCCCATTCCTGTACCCAGATAGGAGCATGGGACCTACCAAACAGGCACAGATGACTGAGCTCCCAAACAAGTCTTTGCCAGTAGTTAATGGCAGGTGCTTCAGATAAAATAAAGCCTGCTGCAGATATGAAACCATGTCAGCTCTTACAAGCTAAGCAAAACTGTGCCTGTACCACACTTGGATAGGAAAGCTGCAGAAAATGCTCTTAGGTACTCAAACCAGTTATTCAGGGCACCCAGGAAGCAACTGTTCTCTTGTTCCTTCAACCTCCTAATGGGGACCCCAGGTCATCCCAAAACCACCCTCTATTTCCTGAAAGCAGTGGCCCTCAGGCTAGCCAACTCAGAGTCTGTAATCAGTGTAAATGTTTCTGCACAATGACCGACATTCCTCATAATTCTACAGGCCAAATCCTTCCAGAGAATCCTTCACTCCCTCTTTTTTGTGTCCTGCTCTTTCTGCTGCAGATTGACCTGTATTTTTATTTTTGCAAGCACCTTTCTTTCCATTCGTTTTCAGTTTTTTGCCACTAGCTGAGATGCACTGTTGGGAAGTGTTTACAATGTCTACCAAGTGTTTACCATGTTCCTTATGGTAAAATTGGGGAACTGCAGCCTCGACAACCTTATAGTCCGATGGCTGGGGAACTGACTCCGTGGTCAGAGCCAGAGAGTGATAATTGATGGAACCAAGTCAACATGGTGCATGGTGACCAGTGGCATCCCCCAGGGCTCAATAATCAGATCAGTACTCTTTAATATATTACTAAATGATCTGGCTTTGGGTGTCAGAAGTGGACTGGCTAAGTTCACAGATGACACCAAATTAAGGGGAAGTGCAGTCATGCTAGAGGTTAGGCTGGCAATTTAGGCCGACCTGGACAGGCTTGCAAGGTGAGCAGATCAAAACCTAATGACATTCAAGCACAAACAAATGCAAGGTGCTCCACCTTAGGAGAAAAAAACCCACATCATGCTTACAGGCTCATCAGTGCTACACTTACTAGCACCTCAACCTAAAAAGACCTTGGGCCATGACTGACCACAAAATGAACGGAGCCACCAATGCGATGCTGCAGCCTTATGAGGACAGGCTGAAAAGCATGAGACTCTTTAGTCTGGAGAAGCAAAGGCTCAGGGGTGACTTGGTGGCAGCCTGTAAGGGGTGTGCATCAGGAACTAGGAGAACATCTGTTCAGCAGGGCACCCCAAGGGAAGACAAAGTCTAATGGTCACAAATTGCTGGAGGACCAATTTAGGATGGCCATAAGGAATCCTTTCTTTACTTTCCGAGTCTCCAGAGTCTGAACTAGACATCCCCCCAAAGTTATGCAAGCTCCTACTCTGGATACCTTTAAAAAATGCTTGGATTCTTATCTTGCTCGGGTGATCTGACCCCAGCTGATTTCCTACCCCTTGGGCTGGAGGTTGGACCCAATGATCTTGCAAGGTGCCTTCCAGCTCTAATGTCTATGAAATCTATGGAACAGGCCTTCCAATCTTCCAATGTCCCAGAGATGCTACTGAGTTTGCTATCTCCACCACATTTAACAAACAAAAGAGACTGGTGGTGTCCAAAATTTCAAGGCCCTACTTCTAGGCCATGATCTCATCCCTTCAAGCCACTCCAAGAGCAGAAGAGGGTTGGAAGTTGGGCATCTCCATTCTACCCTGAAATCCCTATGGTGCTACCTGGACACATTAAGGGGCCTTACACCCTCTCCATTTGCAAGTCCTAGCCTAAACACATAGCAATGGCCAGACCAGGAAGGCAGAACCAGGGAGAAGAGGAGTGAGTTTGAGGCAGCTGCTTGGCCTGGTCTATGCTGCCCAGTTCTGCCATTCAGCATCCACACTCTCAACCCTCCTCCTGGGCACTTTGTCAGGCAGTAGAGCAGCATCAGCTGTCTGCATGAAAGAAGATGTTGGTTACCACCCAGCAGTTGGCAGTGGGTGTGGGGGTGTCTACATAAGGCTCTTGTCAACTATAACATTCCCTTCGCAGCTGAATCTGCCCCATGAACTTTACTCTGCTGGCACAGCTGATGAAATGGTGCCACACATTATCTCAACATATTTATCTAGAGCAAACCAAGGTCAGGACTGATAAACGAACGAAGAACCTCAGACAACAGGTTCTGAAGACTGGAAGAAGGCCAATGTGGTACCCAACTTCAAGAAAGGGCGGAAAGTAGATCCCACAAATTACAGGCCAATCAGCTTGACCTCAATCCCTGGTAATATTCTAAAGAAAATCATCAAGGAGACCCTTCTGGATAAGCTGGCTGAAGGCAACATCCTGAGGGACAGCCAGCATGGGTTTGTCATGGATAGGTCTTGCCTGACCAATCTCATCTCCTTCTATGACCAGGTGACATATCAAATGGACAAGGGAGAAGAGATTGACATCATACATCTGGACTTTAAAAAAGCCTTTGTTCTGGTGTCCCATGACCTCCTCATGGAAAAATTTGCCAACTGTGGCCTCAGCTGCACCACAGTCTGGGGGCTGGGAAATTGGCTCCCAGGTCAAACCCAGAGAGTAGTGGTCAATGGTAGTGAATCATTATGGCACTTTGTAACCAGTGGCATCCCCCAAGGTTCTGTACTTGGACCAGTTCTTTTTCATGTCTTTAGTGGACATTGGCATCAGCAGCACACTGGGCAAGTTCACCAATGACACTAAACTTTGGGGCATAGCATCCACACCTAAGGACAGGCTAGTGATCCAGGCTGACTTGGATAAATTTAGCAAGTGGGCGGATACAAACCTGATGACGTTCAATACCGATAAATGTAAGGTACTCCACCTTGGAGGGAAAAACCTGCAGCATGTTTATAGGCTCGGCAGTGCTACTCATGCTAGCACCAAGGCTGAAAGAGACTTGGGGGGTCTTGATTGACCACAAGATGAACATGATACACCAATGCAATGTTGCAGCTGGTAAAGCAAACAAAACTCTGGCTTGTATCCATAGATGCTTCTCAAGTAAATCTCAGGATGTCATCCTCCCCCTGTATTCGGCCTTGGCGAGGCTGCAGCTGGAGTACTGCATCGATTCTGAGCTCCACAATTCAAGAAGGATGTTGAGAAGCTTAAGAGAGTCCAGAGGAGAGCCATGCACATGATCAGAGGGCAAGAAAACAGGGCTTATGAAGAGAGGCTGAGAGCAATGGGATACTTCAGCCTGGAAAAGTGCAGGCTCAGCAGGGGACCTGGTGGCTGCTAATAAGTACATAAGTGACTTCCTACCCCAGGGCAGGGGGCTATACTTGATGATCTTCGCGGTCCCTTCCAGCCCCAATACCTATGAAAGCTATGAACAGCTGCATGTGGGGTGGCTGTGGTTTACTCTGGAAAACAGCTTGGACACAGCTGTCTCCAGACTCAGGCAAGCACAGAAGTGATTCATGGCCACCTCTGTCTCTCTACCTGGCTTGTGCTGCTCAGAAAGCAAAGCTAAGAAACAAGCCTAAGCATATACAGGTCAGTCTCATCATACACGCATTTAACTTACATGAATTAAACTATATGCAGGCTGGGGGAAAGGGGGGCAGGGCTTAAGTTTGTACACGGTGCTGCCACTTACCTGGAGGTCCACTATGGTGGTGATGGCCACTGCCTCCAAAACCTCTCGCTGTTGCCACAGTGTCATGCCCGCAGCTGTGTGGCCGGCTGCCAGGTGGCAGCAGCAGCGTGGTGGCGGCCAGGCAGCACGCAGCCATCCCCACCACCACCCTGCCACTGCCATCAGCTGCACAGGAGTAGGCACAGCTCCGTGGTGGTAGCAGGAGGTTCTGGAGGCAGAGGCAGTCACTGCTGACACAGTAATTTTGACTATATGTGATGTTCGCCTTATGCACTGACTTTAGAACCTGACCGCCTTGTAAGATGCGACTGACCTGTAATAAAAGCTTGTTCAGCAGAGGACTCCACTTCCTGGAAAACCACCTAGCTCAGCATAGTGGGAACCAAAAAAGGGAGAGGCATGAACACAAAAGGAGAAAAGACTCAGCAGAGACCAAATATTTTGAGATCTTAAGAGGAGCATCCAAGAGGCAGCTCCTTTGGTTCCATGCTAATAGCAGAGGATTCATGGAAATCTCTGCTATCACGACACTTCTCTCTTCTTTCCATCTTGCTCTCTGGTTTCCCTGATGATGTCAGTTCGCACTGAGCAGTGTCTCACAAGGCAGCAGGCCAGGAGAGGCTGCATGGCAAACTTAATCAAAACAACCCTACAGGTAAATAGAAGGAAAAGGGAAAGGAAGGAAGACGAAAAGATTCCTCTAAGCCACAGAATGGGTCCTGCCACTCAGAACTTCTGGTTTGGTTTAAAAGGCAATTTAAGGGCATCTTCACACATGCTACAGGGGGGATTGTAAAGCCACTTTAATTGATGCACCCACAGGGTCTCATGTACACAGTGTCCCACACTTGAAAATGGTGGCAGGGGAGCTTTAACTAAAGCTGGTTCAATGAGCTTTAAAGCATCCCCACTACCATTTTGAAACATGGACACGCTGAATACATGAGACATAGAGGCTGCTGGAGCATGCTAATTAGCTTGCTCCAGCAGACTCAATTAATTGAATCTGATCAGACACGTAATTACAGCATGTCAGAGCACTATCCCTGCATGTCTAAAGGCACCCTGAGAGACCAGAGTAGTGTTGTTTGCAAGTCAAGGCATGACAAGAAAGGCAAAGGTACACAGATAGAAAGCAAGCAAGTGCATGAGTCTTGTCAAGCAGCTCAGAGATGTGGATCACAAGAGAAAGTCAGTGAAATAAGCAAGAAACCTTTAAATGGATGACATTTCCCACCCACGCCTGTTTGGCGTATCCACACATGCAAGCATGTGCGCTTCCAGCAGCTTAAATAGAAGCAGTGCAAATTTGAGCCAGGGCTTTTTGCCTCAGCGCACATGCTCAGAAATACATGTTATTGTGGAGCAAATTGTGCCGCTTGGGGCAAAATAACCCTGCCTAGCTCCTCCCTCATCTGCAGCCAGGGGGAGCTAGAGCCCAGGGCCAGCATCTGTGTTGTCCCCAGCAGTACAAAAAGCTGCCCTGTCCTGGCCCCAGCAGTACAAAAAGCTGCCCTGTCAAGTAGCTTAGGGATACTTGGTCTCAGGAGCCTCTGGGAGGAAGCTGGCCACACCCCTTCCTGTCCCAGGCTGCTGTTGCTG
>JAGPOW010002791.1:37619681-37656052 GCA_030014935.1 Caiman crocodilus
GCTGGTTGCTGCAAGCTTGGTCTCAGGAGCTTCTAGCGAGAAGATAGCCAGGCCCTTTCCTGCCTCTGGCTACCATTAGGTCTGGCTTGGTTTCAGAGCTTTTGGGGTGAATTGGCTGCACCCCTTCCTGCCTTGGGCTGCTGCTGTTGCTGCCCCCGTGGGGGGGGGGTTCTCTGCTGCATGCTGCTGCCCCCCCCTCAGGGAGAAGCCCACTGCACCCCAGCTTCTGCATCCCTGTTCCGGCCTGCTGCCCAGCCCACCACCAAGCAGCGGTCTGTGGACAGCCTGGGGAGGGAACCTCCACTGTCTGAGGGCCCCTTCTCCACCATCACTCCCATAGCCTAAAGGAATCCTGCCTGCCCCAGATGCCTTGGCAGGCCACCCCCACCTTCACCTCCACTTTCACCAGAAGCACACCCTGAGTGGCTGAACTGGACAGCTCCAGCAGCACTGCTGCTGTTGTTTCTGCTGCTGCCCCTCTCAGAAGAAAGGGAGATTCCATGCTGCGACACCTGGCATGACACCTGCACTAGATTACTTCCTAACTGACTGACTGCTCCCGCCCTCCCCCACAGCTACCTCACTACATTGATTTGTCTTCCTGCCTACAGCTCTGCTGCTGAATGCCTGGCTGGAAGCCTGAGAGGCTTCTGGACAAGTGTTCCACAAACAAAGCCTCTCCACTGCTCCAGCCATCTTTTACAACTGCCTCAGCAGACTTCCCTGTGTGTTTTTTGCCCTTGTGTGGCAAGTCTTGTGGTCTACTCCCCCTGACCTGGAGTTTGTTGTGTGGCTGAGGAAGCCAGCTCGAGCTTCCCCAGCCTTTGTGTACGTGTTCCCCCGCCCCACCATATTCTCAAAGCATAGGCCTCCTGGTTTTTTTCCTGTGAAGCTGTGGCTCAGTGAGTTTCAGCCCCCTTCCTATCCCCCTTTGACCCCACGACCCCGGCCTGCACCTACTAGATTCACCAGCCCCATGGGATATTGTGTTTTTTCTTTATTGTCTTCCCTACCCACATGTGAAACAATGGCAGGGCAAGAACCTTCTGGGGGGAAGATGCCCCCAGAGAGCTTCCTGCAGCCCCCACTATGGGGGTGGATCCCAGCTGAGCCCCCAAGGGGATGCATGACCCTGCAGCCCCCACCCTGGAGGCAGAGTCCAAACAACATCCTCTGGGAGTGGAAAAGCCTGCAACCTCCACTTCAGGGGCAGGTGGGACTGATAGGGAGCCAACAGGGCCAGGGGGTGGTTGCCCCTGGCCAGGACCCCCCCCACAGGAATTCTCAAGCCCCCTCTCCCATCATCGGGGACCAAAGGCAAGGGCAGTGGGAAGTGCTTCTCTTCAGCTTCCTCCACTGCTGGGGGTGGGAAGGGCAAGGGCACTGACCCAAAGCCTAGACCACCAGTGCCTGAGGGGAACAAGTGCACTACACCAGCCAGCACACCCATTCAGCCTGTCCCTGGCCCTAGCTCTGGCCCCACCAACGTGGGCCCCCCAAGAGGGAACCACAGCTATGCACAGGCAGCTGCAGGGAGGCCTAAAGCCGGGGGGCCTGGACCCTCCATTGCTGGCCTTTCCAGCTTGGACAGCAGGGCCCCCTTTCCAGCTCTTATGTACAGGCATGGGGTGAAGTGCCAACCGCCCAAGTGGGAGAACCTGCAATTTGAGACTTGGGTGCAAGCCCGCCTCAGGTAGTGCCCCCCCCCCCCCCCAAGATCATGGCGGCTTCCTGCTTTCATGTCAAGAGGGTCATTTTCTTTCCCTTGGAGGCCGCTGCACAAAAGGTGGTGGAGAAGGAGCTCATGGTAGAGGGCAACTACGTCACCCTCGTGCCTCAAGGAGCTGAGGACCACCCTGGTCCCCAGCTCTTCTACCCTCCCTAAATCCCCAATTGGGCCCTACTCCCCCAGCTCCAAACCCTGGGGAGAGTTATCTCCCTGATGGTGGTCCTCTCTCTGGGTTGCCAAGACCCTGGCCTCCGCCACGCGCACTCTTTCTGTCACCAGGTCATGATCCATCTGGTGGTGGGAGCATGGCTAGAGGCTGAGGGGTGCCTGGTAATTCCTTATCAGGGGGCCCTGGTGAGGATTTTCTATACACTGGGGGACCTGCAGTGCTTCTGGTGCCATGCCCTGGGGCACTTACATCATGAGTGCCCCATGGGCCAGGTGGGGAGGGCATCTGCAGGTCCCACTGGAAAGATGGGTACCACTGGTACCGCACCCCCCTCAGACACCCCAGCCACAACTATGAGCCCACCCATGAGCTCAAGGGACCCCGCCCCCCAACCAAGTTTAGCAGAGTCCCAGGGAGGGCACCAGTAACTGGGGGGGAAGACAGGAAACAGGGCCCCCCTGCCCCTTGTTATATTCCCATTGTGGCTGCCCCACCTCCTCAACCCTCACTTTCTCTTGCTGGAGCCTGTCCACCTGAGGACCACCCCATGGCTAAGTGGGTGGCAGATCCCCTCCAGGCGTAATGGCAAGAGGAAGCCTGGGTACAGCTGGAGCCCTCTGACATGGAGGACTCCTCTCCCCCTCCCAAGACAACCACAGGGGCAGGGGGGGCAGAGCAACCTAGCCTCCAGGGGCCTTCCCAGCTGTGCCTAACACCCCACCCCCAGGAAAGAATAAACAGGTGATCCCCATGGAGAAGGTTCGGGGCTGCTGGCAGGAGCCCATGGGGGAAGCTCGTCATTCTGCTGACCAAGGCCTACCCCCTGAAACCACAGGTGCTGAGGTTGAGGCTTACCCAAAGGAAGGCCTGACAGCAGAACCTCCTCCCTTTGATCTAGGGGATACAGAGGCCCTAGGGCTCACCCCAGCGAG
This sequence comes from Caiman crocodilus, assembly GCA_030014935.1. Classification (NCBI taxonomy): domain Eukaryota; kingdom Metazoa; phylum Chordata; order Crocodylia; family Alligatoridae; genus Caiman; species Caiman crocodilus. The sequence goes on from JAGPOW010002791.1 coordinate 37,622,512, forward strand.
TCCTGAGGGAGGAAGTCTCCTTTCCCAGGATCCCTAGGCAAACATATGAGCCACCCTGGTGGGTCTCTTCCCTCCCCCTCCCAAGAAAGCCTCACCTCCAGCCTGCCCCATAGTCTTGTACCAGAGACGGTTGCAGTAGGGTCCCCTAATCAACAGGCCGATCTCATCGGGGACCCTGAACAGACCCCGCAGGGCTCCAGCTCTACACCACCATTTTGTGAAGGAGCCCCCCCCACCCTTGTCCCAAGCAGCTGCAGAGCTCTCCCAATCACAACCAGAGTCCAGGGTCTTAGCAGACTGGGGGTTCAGATGGTGCCAAAGGAATCCACTGAGCTCCAGGACCAGGAGGACGACGCCCAAAAACTAGCAAGCTCCATGCAGCCTGCAAACCTCTTGGTCCCAGTGGTCCCCAGGGATGAGCTACTTGGGTTTCTTCACCCTGACTACACCCTCCAGTCCACCAGCAAGGTACAGCTAGCCTTGAACTGCTGGGGAGATTTTGAAAGCAGGGGAAGGCAAGGGGCCTAAAAGCTGCAATGCCCGGATCTATACGTGGGCTCACAGTTTCATAGATGCTTTCTATACGTATGGGAGGGCGCTTATGTGAACTGGCGGGCCCCACAGCAGGCATTGAGATGTGCGAGGCCCCTGCTGAACCATCTACTCCCCTCCCTCCCTCCCTCCATGAGGTCATTTAAGATCACAAGCCTCAATGTCTACAGCTGCAGGAAGGGTCTCTGGAGGTGCTGGGTGTTCTCCTTCCTTCAGGAGGGAGGGTACCCCATGGTATTCATGCAGGAGACCCTGATGACTTCAGCCGACAAACCAAGTTGGCAGCTGGAGTGGGGAGGCAGGGTCTTTTTTGTCACCTCTCAACCACCTCATGTGGGGTGGCCACCCTGTTCTCCCCAGGCCTGCAGCCAGAGGTCCTCCAGGATGTTGAGGTGGTGCCAAACCACCTGCTGCATCTCTGGGTCCAGGTGCAGGGGCTGGTCCTGAACCTTTTGAATGTGTATGCCCCTGCAAAGGACCCAAAGTTGGTGGAGTTCTTCTGCCAGGAGGCCACATACATCAACACCCTTAACCCTCATGAGTGCGTGATCCTTTGTGGGGACTTTCGCGTCACCCTAGATGTATGAGACTGACCAGGCAAGGAGTGGAATCAGGCTGCCGTGGGCATCCTTGGGGAGCTCTCTGGTGGACATCTGGCAGACCTGTTACCTCACTGAACCCCTTGCCTGCACTTCTGTGAGGTTGAGGGAGGAGCAGGCATGCCACTCCCAGTTGGACTGGGTTTATATCTCTGCCACACTTTGCCTGGGCCCACTCCTCTGGCAGCTAGCCAACCCCCCTTTCAGTGATACCACCTTGTGCTAGGGCCTGGGCATCCAGGGTCAACTTACTGGCATTTCATTGCCAGTCTGTTGGAGGATGTGGGCTTCAAGAAGGCCTTCCAGGAGTTCTGGCTGGCCTGGTGAGAGCAACAGGCAGCTTTCTCCTCAACTAGGAGATGGTGGGATGTGGAAAAGATGCACATCTAGCTTTTTTGCCATGGCTACATTTGGGGCCATACCCAGCAGAGGGTCCAGGAGCAGCTCGAGCAGGAAGTACCACAGCTGGCCGAGGTGCTTAGCCACCAACCCATCCCTCTGGAATGTCGGGAGAGGCGGGAAGAGCTTCGTGCTCTGAACAAGTACCACGCCCACGGTGCGTTTGTCTGCTCATGTGTCCAGCTCCTTTGGGAGACGGACCATGGCTCCTGCTTCTTCTATGCCCTGGAGAGGAGGTGGGGGGTGCCAAGAAGTACATCACCTGCCTTCTGGGGGGTGACGGTACCCCCCCTCACAGATCCAGGCAAGATGCACCAGAGTGCAGGCCTTCTATGAAGACCTCTTCTCCCTAGATCCAACTGATGCCGAAGCATGTCAGACCCTGTGGAAGGGACTCCTGCAGGTCAGCGTGGGTGATCAGGACCAGCTGGAAGCTCCTCTCACTCTGGTTGAGCTTTTGGCTGCCTTCTGCCTGACACCTGGCAACAAGGTGCCAGGCATCAACAGGCTGACCATGGAGTTCTACTGGGCCTTCTGAGACATCCTTGGCCCGGATCTTGCCGCAGTCTGGGCCAAATTTAAGGGAAGTGGGAAGCTCCCCCTGTCGTGCCAGAGGGCCATTCTGACCCTCCTCCCAAAGAAGGGGGATCCCCATGGCCTGAGGAACTGACAACCCATGTCCCTCCTCTGCATGGACTACAAGGTGGCAGTGAAGGTCATCTCACCGCGCCTGCAGTCCGTGCTGATGGATGTGATCCATCCCGACCAGATGTACATGGTGCCTGGATGTTCCATCTTTGACAACTTGTACGTGGTTCAGGACCTCCTGGAGCTAGCATACCAGGAGGGCCCATCTTTCGCCCTCCTGTCCCTGGACCAGGAGAAGGCATTTGACAGAATGGATCACAGGTACCTCACAGGCATGCTGTGGGTCTTTGGTTTGTGGCCACGCTTCATGCGGGCTCTCCAGGTGCTGTACACCTCTGCAGAGTGTTTGGTCAAGCTCAACTGGACCCTGATGGAACCCATCCCATTCAGGAGTGGGGTGCGTCAAGGCTGCCTGCTGTTGGACCAGGTGTATGCCTTGGCCCTGGAGCTCTTCCTTTTTTTTCCTACAGAAGCAGGTGGCAGGATTGATGCTCTGGGAGCCAGCGGTGCGGCTGGTCCTGTCAGCGTATGCCGATGACATACACCTCATGGTCCAGGACTCAGGTGACCTGGCGCAGGTGGAGGTTTGCCAGGCATTGTACTCAGCGGTCTCCTCTGCCCGGGTCAACTCGGTCATGAGCTTTGGCCTGGCAGGTGGGCTCACTCCCACCCATGCTCTGTGGGATCCACTGGAGTGCAGGCTCGCTGCTCTACTTGGGGGTCTACCTGTCCTCACAGACCCCTCCCTGCTGAAGAACTGGCACCAACTGAAGGCAAGGCTGGTGGAGCAACTCCAGGCATGGACAGGGCTGAGATGTCTCTCCCTGCATGGGAGAGTGCTGGTGCTGAACCACCTGGTCCTGTCCATGCTCTGGCACTGCTTACATGCTGCCTGTGCCCCCTGAGGTTCTGGTGGGACTCCAGAGATGGGCGCTAGCTTTTCTGGCTACAGCGGCACTGGGTTGCTGCAGAGGTCCTGAGCCTGCCCTTGTAGGAGGGCAGCCAGGGCCTGGTTTGCCTGTGCAACCAGGTCCTGGTGTTCTGCCTTCAGGCCCTGCAACAACTACCATACGGTGTCAGTAGCCACACAGCATGGGGTCACCTGGGGTGCGCTTTTCTTCGACACTTCTGGGGGCTCCAATATGACTGGTAGCTCCTCAGCCTGCAGGGCTTCTCCCTGCAGGACCTGTGAGGGCTGCCAGATTTCTACCAGGACCTCCTCCGGGCCTGGAGGCTGGTCTTTGCAACAATCGCCCGAGGTGCCGATCTGCTCGTCAAGTCTCTCCTCTGGAACCCCCAGCTGGAAGAGCCAATGGCAGAGGCGCCTGGTTGTGACAGAGGTTGATCCTGGCTGGTATCATCTGTATTGGAGACCTCCTGGACTACAATAGGTGGGAATGGGTGGACACTGCTGAGCTGGCCTGGCACATGGGTCTACCCACAACATGTGCATCCTGCCATCTGGTCCAGGAGGTGAACTCAAGCAAGCGAAAGCACATGCAGTTGGGCAGTGTTTTATTGATATATCTACAGTGTTAAAGCAATTTGGAAGACTACCAGTGTCTCTATCACAATAAACTGAATTCCAAATACATGTTTCATGAATATGTTTTGCTTCCCCTCAGAGGGGCCATAGCCCCCCCGCACAGAAATAACAGCCCCCTCAACAGGGGCCATGGACCGCCTCACTTGCACCCCAAGCCCCAGATGGCTGTCCCCCTCACCTCAGGCTAGCACTTAAAAGAAAAGCCTCTGTACTTACAGAACAGGGGTTATGGAGGCTCAGGGGCTCCCTGCAGAGTCCCCCTGGGCAGCAAAGGCAGTAGGGGGAAGCAGGGCCTGGGCTGGGGCCACTGGAGCGGTCATCCTGCCCCGTGCTGTCGGGGGGGGGGGGGGAAGGCGGGCAGTGACCCAGACAGCAGATAAGTGCTGAGGTTGGGGGGGGATGGGGCCAGGCAGGAAAGGGACTGGGGGGGCTCAGGGGGCCAGCAGGGGTTCCCCCCCATGGACCCTTCCTCCAGCCCCCCTTCTCCTTACTTCCTGCAGTGGAGCCCAGGTCCAGTTCCCTGCGGCTGGCACAGGCAGGCAGTGTGCTTCAGCACCAGGGCAAAAGCTAACCATAGATGCTGCCACAGCATTTCTCTATGGAGGACCCAGCCTCCAATTGCCTCTGGGCATGTTCCAGAACCATGCCGTCCCACTTTTTTTTCTCTGTGGCGTTTTTTTTGTCCCCTGGATATCCAGGGGTCTAATTTTGCCCCCATGCTACAAGCTTGCAGCACAGGGAACATTTTCTCGTTCCTGCACATGCCTCTTGCAACGTCTCAAAGGGGTTTGAGATGCTGCAAGAAGCATGTGCGGGCTCATCTGGACACCCTGGTGATCTCCAGACCAGCTCATTTTCTTTTAAGTGGTGGCAATAGGGAACTGAGAGTCAACAATCTTAGATTCAGTCCCCAGTTCTGTATGGTCTGCTGAACAACTTTTGGCAGGTTATTTAGGTTGCAATCCAGCTCCCAGGAAGTCGATGGGAGCATTTGTTTGTGCCTCCTCTTTAGCCATCTGTGAAAGCAGAGTAACTCTTTTTTCTGTGAGGCATTTAACATCCTTGAACAAAAGGTGCTATCCGAGTATGAAGTAGTATGTTATTTACTATTATCCATGAGAGCTCCCTTGACACACACAACTGCTGCTACCACAATCATAATAATGCTTAGCATTTCCAGAACTCTTTATAAGCACTAGTGAATTCCTCACTTCACTCTCCAGTGGCAGATAAGTACAATTATAATTATAGAGCCCTCAACTCCTGGCCACAAACAGCTCAGGGCACCTATACATGTATGCTGAGGCTGCTCCAACATGCTGTAATTACAGTGCATTGGAGCAGCTTCATAATCCAATCTGCTAGAGCATGATAATTACTGCACTCCAGCAGACTCCAGCGTCCCATACATCAGCATCTCTACACTGAAAAATGGCAGTGGGGGGACTTTAACTAAAGGTTGTTCAATGAGCTTCAGTTAAAGTGTCCCCACTGCCATTTTTCAGCACAGGGACACTGATACACGTGATGCTCCAGGCACTTTTAATTAAAGCAGCTCTCAAAGCCATTCTAATTAACTCCCCTTCCTTCCCCCACTCTCAGAGTATGTGTATAAATGCCATCCCAACCTACGGAAGCATGAAAACAACTGGATCTAGATTCCACAGCTCAACATCACTTCAGATCTTACAGTTGATGAAGCTGACACAAAAGGAGGTGAAGCGCTCTGCCCTAAGCCCTACGGCAAAACAGTTGAGGGATGATTTGAACACAGAAGCTTCTACCTTCCTGCCCTGTACTTTAGCCATTTGACCACACTCCCTCCAAGAAGGGGGGTTTATAAAAATGAGGATGCTGTGGCCTTGAGCAGTAGTCTGAACCAGGTGACCTCTTGAGGTCTCTTCCAGCCCTAATTTACTAGGGTTCATACCTGGAAGGAGGATGGTCCACTGGTTATGGCACTAAGGTTCAACAGTACCTTTAACACTAGGTTTTGCTAATATGCCACAGTTATTCTACTTCCTTGTACCATTTGTTTATGTCTTGCTCTATGTTCAGCTTGAAGAATGAAGCCAGGTGAGTTTGATGCCCTTTTCTGCTATGTTCCCACATGTGTGACTTCATAGACTTAGATGAAGTTACTCCAGTGTATGCGAGAAGGATGAGACAATGTTTGCAGCACTAGCATGGGACAGCAGAGCCCAAGGTTAAATTCCCTCTGATCCATCACAGACATTGCAAATGAAAATGGGTGAACCTCTCTATGCCTCAGCTCCCATTTATGAACTGGGGATAATGGTACTGCCCTGCCTCTCTGGGGTGCTGAACTCCTTAGAGTTCAACCGCACTCTATTTCTCTTCCAAAAGCCAGGTCAAGCTAGTCCCTTCTCTTAAGAGAACAAGACTGACTATTTCTCTGCACCGGCTGTTATTAAAGCAGCAGCAGCTAAAGCCCAATTCAAAGGCACCTCTACCTGCCCAATTAGGAGGACAGCCACTGCCTGAGCAGCCAGCCTTTGCAAAGCTCAGTTACACTGTGGAGAAACCAACTGCTCACTCTCTCATTACTGCCATATGTAATCAGCAGACAGCTGACCCTAATGAGATGATGACAAATACTCAGGAAAATCAAAATGCAAATAGCAGGGAATCAGTATTCCCACGGGTGTTAGGGGCAACATATTTCAACCAGAACTGAACTGCTTTTAACTAGCATTGGTCCAGATTCCGCTCCTACTTGCAACCTCACTGCAGTCAGCTGAGTTGATCCAATGTGGCACACTTTGCCTCTGGTCTCTGAATGTCTTGACTTGCTGCACAGTGAACCAGAGTGGGCCCTGATGCCACTGGCAATTACAGAATCCTCCCTCACCAAACAAATCAAGGAACAGGTGTCAAATTCTGCCCTTATGCCTGCAGCCTCTCTTGCTCCAAGGGGGCTACACAGTTTTTTTTCAGTTTCCGCCATCTAAGAGCAAAACAGGGAACCTAAATCCTGAGAGTGCTGCACATTGAGTCCAAGAGGTGCTGTACTCTCTCCTTGTTTCTCTGCTTATTGCACAGTTAGAGGCCTATTGCATCTCTTGGGTAACTAACATGAATTGCTTAGCATTATTACTGTTGGGGTCAAAGTAGCTTGGTGCTGTGGAACAGCATTTCAACAGGACTTTCCTCATGGCTGATTTCAAGGTGCAACCTGCATTCTTGATCCATGGTAGTTCTAGCACACGCCCCCCCTCCCCATTACCATCCTCATGGCAAGCAATGATGTAACTAGGGAAAGAGCATTATTTTTTAGTACACATTTTGAGGAACAAGAATTATAAAGCAACATTCCTTAGAGCACTTTGAAAACAAGGAAGCAGAAAGCCACCACAGTAACCACATGCTGTTATTTTTGTAACAATACTTGTTTCCTCTCTCCAAAACTCAGATACCAGAGGATAAAGTCTAATCTAAGTTACTCTGATAACATCTGAAATAACTCCACTGTAGTCAACCAAGTTGCACCATGGTAAGATCAGAGTTTGGCTCATAGTGTTGTGTAAAACTACGCTTGGGACAGAATGCTGTCTGCATGTTCTCTGCTTTTGACCTGTGAACTGGTCTTTTACAGAGCAGGGCAGTGGAGGTATAAAGCTCACTGCTTGGAAACAGTAACAGGAAGAGGCAGAGATGGTGCAGAAGCCTGGAGTAAATGAACTGTTTTTCTTCTAGAATCACGTTTTTTTTAAACATTACAAAGCCTAACAGGTAAAGACATTCCCTGGATAGTTTTGCTAAGACCAATGGCTCTGAAGGAAGTAGTGTGACAAGCTGACCACTGATGAAGCCCTAAAAAACACTGACTGCATGTCTACTAACGTATTAATAACAGAAGGTCCAGCTGGAATGGGCTGGACACATGGCTCAGGTGGACAATGCACAAAGGCCTAAGAAGTTCCTATACAGAAAGGTAGAGCAGAGTAAGAGGAAGAAGTGCTTTCTTGGGCAAGCACCTTAGGGCATCCTCAAGTTGTACTATATCAAAAGCAACCTACTGGCTAACCCTTTAGGCTAAGTACAGACATTCAAAAAGCCTGAGCCTGAATTGATTCAATCTTTGCAGGTTAGTCTAACCTGTGTAGATTGAACTGATTTGCAAGTAAATAGACATTCACTTTTGATTCCAGAAATGCAGACACTTGCCTGCAGTGGTTCAGGCTAGAAGCTGGGGGATGTTAGAGCAAGCCTAGCTTGGGCCACAGGGCAGGGCCCTTCCCAGCTGGCTGCGGCTTTTTGAAAGCCTAGCCTGGCCTGGGCACAGGGAGCCAGGAGCAATCCAGGCACATGGCTTCTACAGCTCCAGCCCAAGCCAGACAGCTGGGAAGGGCCCTGCCCCCCAGCTCCAGCCTCAGGCAAGGCAGGCAGATAGCAGGGCCATGTCAGCTGGCATCTAGCCATACCCCTGCCCCAGGAGCAGGGGTTGGGGGGGGGGCATGGGGAAGAGGACTCTGACATGGGCTGCTGTGCCCAGCTAGGCAGACCCCGGCTGCAGTCCCTCGGAAAGAGAGGGGAGGGAGGGGGAATCAATTCACTCCAAGCCCCCTTCACCTTAGGGGGCCATGCTGGCTGGTGTCTGGCCATGACCCCACCCTTTCTCTAGTTAGAGAGCAGAGGGACAGGACCAGCCCTGCTCTCGGGAGTAGACAGCACAGCTCAGCCCAGTCCAGGGCTGAAAAGCATGGGATTCTGGGGGACTCTGATTTAACTTAAACCAGGAAGGGGTCTGGGACAGAAGTGCCATAAATTGGTTTGATCCACATCAGTTAAGCCTGATGCTACACCCCATCAGGTTTATCTTAAACCAGTTTCAAAATGGCTGAAACTGATTTATGTGCACTAAACTTTTGTTCCGTTACGGGTTTAAACCACTTTCTGATCACTCAAACTGCTTTATGCCTGTAAACATCCAGCAATAGAACTCCAAGGGTAAAGAAGGCATGAGCCTTCTTGAAATCAGGTAGCATTGGGCAGGAAAAGTATTCAACATGAAGGACACATCATCAGCAGGGTGGCTCAGATGTTGGATAGTGCTGCAAAGTGGCACTTAACACACACACATGCCGCTACTGTGCTTGACTCAAACTACGCTACAGATCTACCATTCCTGACTGCAACTTGGCTTTTTTTGCCTGATGTGGCCAATAATTTGGCTAGCAAATGCCCCATGCACATGTGTAGCCGCAGCTTGTCCACGGGGTGCGGGGGGGGGCACCACTGTCCACCTCAGGAGGGCATGGGGTGGTTCCCCAGTTTGCATGGGGCAGGGCAGGCTAACACTGCAGGTTGGGGCTGTGCTAGGCTCCTCCTGGTGGAGGGGAGGGGTTGGGCCAAGCTGCACACAGGGCGGGTGGCAGCGCTGGGAGGGGAGGTTGGGGGTGGGATGTACAGCAAAGTCTGGGGTGGCTGCAGCCCCCCCATGGCCCTCCTTCCAGTGCCACCACCACCTGCTCCAAGTGCAGCCTGGCCCTGCCTCATCAGGAAGAGCCCAGTGCAACCCCAGCCCCAACCCACAGCTGCGGCCACCCCAGCCCATGCAGATCTGGGGGCTCATGCCCCCCATGACCTCCTGGGGTGTGCATAGCAGCAGGGACACCCCCCCCCATGTACACCCCAGGATGTACACTGCAGTTCTGTCCCGCACCTAGCCCCTGCTAGGCAATGCCTACCCCAGCCCTAATCTCTCCCTAACCCTGGGGGCTTCCCTTTCCCCTCCTCTTCCACCACAACAGACTTACCAGCCAGACACTGCTCTTCGAGCTACTAGGCTGCATATCAGACCAGAATCAACCAATATGCCTCCTTAAAAAAAAAAAATAAAAACAAAATCAGCTATCGGTATCGTCCCCAAAAATCTCTATCAGTGCAGCTCTACTGACTAAGTACCTGAAACCAGTTTGGTGAGGTAATACAATTGAATCTGACAGCTTTAATATCTTCTGTAGGTGCAGAGAAAAACTTTTCATCATTTTAATTTATTCTGTTTAGTACAAGTCAATAACTAGCTCATTCAAAAGTAAAAAATCCAACTGGAACTTGAAGAGATAAAAATCTGTATTTGCTTCTTCTAACCTATGAATAAGATGTGGGTAGGAATGGATGAGGTTTATTAGTTTTAAAATCTTGAAGACTCAGGTGTCCAGAAACAATCAATTCAGTTCATTGCCTTTTGGTAGGATTTCCTTCGGTTCATAAATCTCTAAGTTTTGCATATAAATTGTGTTTTAATTTAAAAAAATCCCTCATGTATGCAGCATATTTAATGTACATTTATTTAATTAATGAAAAAAAAACATTTAAATGCTAGATACCTGCATTTTAATTGAATTCCAATTTTCATCCAAAAGCAGCTTGCCACAAGCCATGAATAAAAAATTAATCAGAATAAATAAGAAATGTCATTAACATTTTATAATATAACAATATAAAAAATTAAGAATCTGAAGAAGACGACTATTAAACTATGCAACTGCTTAACTGTGGATACAACAGACCCACCTCATAACTAAATAGAACTGCCAAATTTAGTGTGAAGGCTACATTTCATTGCAAAACAACATATCTTAAAGGTTACCCACCAATGAGACTCAACTTTTCCTTAGGAAAATAAGTAACTAAAAAGGACATCTTCAAAACAAAACCAAAACCAGTTTTTAAAATCAAATTTCTTGTTTGCTATTTAAATCAAATCCACCCTGTTAAGAACAAAGATTCAAAACAAGGATCTTACAGTACAAAGATAGCACATGTATCTCTGTATGTGTAAGCAGACATTTCCATTTGCATGTACATTCAGGGAAAATGCAATTCATTTTTGTAGACACAAATTAAGACGCAAGTTGTTCCAATTTGCTATCCCCACCATCTTAGCCAACAGTCAGACTCAAAGACCAATCCAGCAGGATTCAGTTACAATGGGAAACAACTGATTTATTTGGGATCCTTCTTCCTCTACAATTACAGTTCAGAACCACCAAAAACTTGGTACTGTATCCTCTGGTACTGTAAAGGCACTGTGGTTGCTCTAAAACTAGACCCATCCTCTTTCCCCAGCCAGCCTTCAGTATGTTCCTACAGAGCAATGGTCATATTGACTAGAATGTGCCTGGGAGCTGTGGGAAGCTAGGCATGACATATCTGGTTCTTCATCAAGAGGCTGTTGGCCACAAGCAGAATCTCAGGACCTCAAGAGAGGTCCATCTTAGGGGAAGAGCTAGAAGGGATGGAAACATATGATGCAGCAAAACATGAGACATGAACAGAAAACTGCTGCAACTTCCATCCTTTGTAAAGCGGCATTTGCCTCAGTACATATATGCTTGAATCTCTGTAGCCCCATGGAGTACCATCTGGCGGTGGGAGGTGGGCAGAACCAGAGCTGCGCTCCAGTCAGCTTCCACAGCCCCGCAGAGCACAGCCTGGTGGCGAGAGGCTGACAGAGCCAGGGCTGCACTTTGCCTCCCTCCACCAGGCTGAGCTCCATGGGGCTACGGAGCGTCTTGGAGCACAGCCCGGCAGTGAGCGCCAGGGCTGCACTCCAAGACATTTTGAGTGCCCTCATTTTGTTTCAAAGCTGTTTTGAAGCTTTTTGTTTTGTTTCAGTTTTGCTGTTTCAAGCTTAAAATGCGTCAAAACAGCTTCAAAATGAAATATTCAGCAAAATTTCACACAACCCTACCCTCTTGCCTTTTATGAAGACTGCTCAGGACTGATCCCAGATTACTAAAAGAAGGCCAAAGTGGTGCCTATCTTTAAGAAAGGAAGAAAGCAGGACCCTGGGAATTACAGGCCATTCAGTTTGACCTCAATCCTGGGTAAAATCCTGAGGAAAATTATCAAAAAAATCCATCACTAACAGGCTAACAGAAGGTAGCATTCTGAAGGACAGCCAACATGGCTTTGTTATGGGCAGGTCAAGTCAGACCAACCTCATCTCCTACTACAAGGTAACTTGCCACCTGGGTAAGGGAAATGAGGTTGATGTCATATACCTGGATTACAAAAAGACCTCCAACCTGGTCTCCCATGATGTTCTCATGATTAAATTGGAATAATGCAGCATTGACTACTTTACGGTCTGGTGGCTTGTTAACTGGCTCCGTGGTAGAACCCAGAGAATACTGATAGACAAGACTGAGTCATCATGGAGGGATGTGACCAGTGGCATCCCTCAGGGCTCAATACTCAGATCAGTGCTTTTCAACATGTTCATCAATTATTTGGATATGGGTATTAAAAGCAAACAGGCAAAGTTTGCTGACAACACCATATTACGGGGGAGTGTTGTCTCGCTCCAGAACAGACTGATACTACAGGTCAACCTGGACAGGCTTGCGAGGTGGGTTGACCTCAACATGATGTTGTTTAATACAGAGAAATGCAAAGTGCCCCATCTGGAACAAAATAATCCACAACACACACTTACAGGGTATGCTAGCCAGCACCACAAATGAGTGAGACCTGGGTGTCATGACAGACAACAAAATGAACATGAGTCACCAATGCAATGCCATAGCTGGCAAAGCTAATCCAACACTGGCATGCATCTACCAAGGCAGCTCAAGCAAGGCTAAGGATGTCATCCTCCTGCTCTACTCAGCCTTGGTGAGACCGCAGCTGGAGTACTGCATCCAGTTCTGGGCACCGCACCTCAGGAAAGATGTGGAGAAGCTCGAGAGAGAGTCCATAGGAGGGCCACGCTCATAGTTAGAGGCCTAGAGACCAGGTCATATGAGGACAGGCTGAAAGACTTATGATTGTTTAGCCTGGAGAAGAGAAGACTCAGAGGGCACTTGATGGCAGCCTATAAGTATATCAGGGGAGTACACCAGGGTCTGGAGGAGCAATTTTTCAAAGCCCCCCAGGGGAGGACTAGAAATAATGGGCACAAACTGATTTTATATCACTTCAGACTAGACATAAGAAAAAACGTCTTTGCAAGTACTGAAGGTTCGGAACAAGCTCCCGCCAGAGGTGGTGCAGTCATCCACCTTGGCAATCTTCAAAAAGTGTCTTGATGCCCATCTTGCTGGGGTCATCTGACCCCAGTGGTCTTTCTCTTGCCCAACTGCAGGGGGCTGGACCAAATGATCTTTAAGATACCTTCCATCCCCTAACAACTATGAAATTATAAGATCCTAAATTCTATAGGCAAGGACTGTGCTTTGGTTTTGTGTTTGTAAGGGCCAAAAACAATGGAATTCCCATCCATACTTGGGAATCTTAAGCCTAGCAACAATCCAGATAAACCAGAATTGATAGTTGATTTTCTGCAGAACTTAAAGTCACCAGTTCAGATAAGCCATAGCAACAATAACAAATTTCTGGGAGTTGTTCGGAAACCATCACACCTAAGCAGTATGAAGCAGATCCCATACAACCTCTGCAGATAAAACTTCTGCTGACTTCAAGAGCAGCTTTGTCTGCATCAAGACGTTGTGATCAGGTCCTAAGTAGATTTGTCATCTTCCCATTTTGCAGCAGAAAAATGCTCCCAGGCTGACATTTGACATGCTAAGTTTTGTCCTGATGTGAATTCTTTTGATGGAGACACAAAACACTGAAAGCAAAAATTCAGAATGAAAACTGAATCTGACAGACTCTTAGCTGCTTTCTAACAGCTTTACAGAGAGCATGAAGGGGATGAAAGTTTATTTAAAACAGATGCATAGGCAAATTCAATGCACAGACTTAAGATCAGACAGCACAGAAAACACTCTTTATTCTGAGGGAGTCCCGAAGTGTTTCACAAGCTGTATGCACAGGGGCAACTTTACATTCCACTAGAATGTAGCCCCCACAGGGATGGAACATAGTTCATGCTGCTAAATCCCACAATTTCCAACATAAATTACTACATTGACAGTTAATGTCATGCTCAATCAGCCTGAACCTTAGAAGCCCTCTCTTGACCATCTTATTTTGCAGCTGTCTACATTGTTCTGCAAGCAGAGCCTGTCTAGAGTCACCCAAAGGGAACTTAAAGGGTTTTCAGTGATGATGAACAGAAATGGGCTTGATAATAGGTATCAATATGGATGTGCCCTTAAGGTTTTTTTTCTTAGAGCTCTATTCTCTGGAATCATGAGATTTTCAGAAAATCTCATGTTTTCACTGTAAAGGGGGAAGGAGGATATAATTCTAGGCCTTGTGGTTGCCAAGGAAAAAAAAAAATCTTGAAAATATACTACCACCCTCCCCCAGAGCTCAATAACTATAGCCAAATAAAAGAAGCAACATTTACTTTTTCTGTAATTTATAAATAATACGATTTAAAATCAATCTCAATTTTGTGGTGCCTGACTCCTAGTTTCTGCATATTCATATCTGGCAGTAATGCCATAAACAGTGCAGGTTAGGTGGACAAGCAAAATCATTTATCCAAAAGAAACCGCAGGGTGTGTTTACACATGCAATTAATTTGAAGCAATAAACTCTGGCACAAACAGTGCCAGAGTTTATTGCTCCCAGATGCTGCAATTGAAGGTATGCCCAAGACCACATAACATTGAGCCAGGTCAGAACAGCCCCAGCTGTCCCAAGGGGTCAACCCGCCAACCTGGAGCTGCTCCAACACAGCTCAATGTGCTGCAGAAGGACTGGCTGGGGCACAAGGGTGCTCCAGTATGGGGTTAACCCACAAACAGCCCCTGCAATGAAGCACCCTTGTGTCTGTCAGCCCCGTCAGCATCTACATGTGCATTGCTGAGCGCTAAAAACTCTGCCGCAGCATAGTACTTGTGTTTACATGTACTAACCTGCAGTAGAGTTGATTAATTTACTGTACCCTAATAGGGACACAAGTGTAGACACGGAGATTTTTATGGCAGAGCTAATTAGGCAGTAAACATCTCATGTAGATGTGCCCACAGAGTAGGAATATAAAACTATCTGAGCTGGGATTAGTCAGGGAAGCTGGCTTAGGCAACATACCAGTCCTGAATTTTGAGAACACTGCCATGGGGACGAGTTACCAGAACCATATTTTCACAATCTATCTAAATAACCACCTTCCAGCAGCCCAGTGACCTCAGCACAGTGCCCAGACCTTTGATTAGTACTGGCTCAAAGTAAAAATTGTCACTTTTGGGGGTCCCTCATAACATGGTCTTTCTGCACCACTGTACTAAGCAAATGTTAACAGCAGGTTTCTTAATTAGTAAACAAGATCAAAGATTGGAAACAGGCCCTCATTTATGAGGCCAAAATTCAATGCATAGCGAAAGGCAACTTGGGGAACATCTGCTTGGAGCATAATATTATTGGGCTGAATTGGGTCCCCATTCCCTAGCTGTAGCAGCTGCAGGCACAGGAAATCTCACAGAGCCTGCAGACAACGGTTCCGAAAGCTCTAAAGTGACCTGGGGAGATCAATCCAGCCTGCTCCACTGACATGTATACTGAAAAAGCACATAATCCGTTTAACTACATCACGCAGCACCAATTTGTTGCCTACTGCTTGTGCATTTACAAAAGAGAGGAGGTAGTCAGTTTTTTGGGGGCAGCTAATACCACAGCACTGTAATAGAATCATAGAAGAAGGGTCGGAAGGAAATTTATAGATTTTCAAGTCCGACTCCCTGCCTAGGCAGAAGGAAAATAGGGCTCAAATGACCCCAGCCAGGTAGGCATTGAGCCGCTTCTTAAAGACCCCCAGGGTAGGCCAGCACCACTTCCCTTGGAAGTTGGTTCCAGATCCTAGCCACCCTAACTGTAAAGTAGTTCCTACGGATGTCTAATCTAAACCTACTCTCCAACAACTTGTTGCCATTATTCCTTGTTATCCCCGGGGGCGCTAGGGGGAACAAGGTCTCCCCCAAACCCTTCTGGTTTCCCCTAAGGAGTTTATAGACAGTCACAAGATCCCCCCTCAGCCTTCTCTTGTGAAGGCTGAACAGGTTCAGGTCCCATAACCTCTCATTGTAGTCTGCCCTGCTGTCCCTAGATCATGTGGGTAAAGGGCAGGGGATTTACGGCCCCTGGGATTCCCAGGCGGTCTCCCACCCCGGGCTTGCTTAGCTTCCCAGATCACATGCAATCAGTCCTGTCTGGCCATAGGCAGGCAATTCACATTAACTACACAGTGCTCCAGCATTAGCCCTGAATCCGACTAGCTCCTCTCATTCTCAAGGTTTCTAATAGCAGCCCCAACAGTGACTATTAGAAACTTGAAAATGAGGGGACATAGTCAATGTCGAGGCAATTAATACCACAGCACTGTGTACTTACCAAGCTCTGATCTTTTCAACACAACTTGGATTAAGTGCATTTACCCAGGAAGAACTGAAAAAAAGGCTATGTACTAAGGCTACGTACTATGGAGTATGCTACATCATTTTCAAAAATGCCTAAGTGATTATGGAAACAAAGTCACTAGGACTTGGATTCCTAAGACCCAGAGCTTTAAAGGTATTTAGGTGCCTAACTACTGAAATAAACCAGAAATCAAGGGAGGTACCTAACCACCTTTCAGCATCTGGGACTAACTAAGGTGCCTCTGAAACTGGACTTTAAAGCTGCTAACTCACTTAAGGGCTTTAGGAAATATTCCCCTACCTGTGAGCAAACCACAGAACAGCCACAATAGAGCTGAGTGAACAGTCAATGAAACACTACTGCCAATCTCAAATATTGAGAAATCAGGGTTCTTCTACCTTTCTTCTCCCATACCCTTGCCCACCAAAATCATTAAACTAGCTTAAAAACTGAGAGACAATAAGAGGATATTTTTTCTGTGTGTTCTGTTTCTTAGGCCTCTATCTAGGGGTCATATTTTAAAGCTCACATCTACAATCATGTGACCCCAAAAGTTTTTAAATAAATAAAATGTATGATTCTTACATCATCACATGCACAGCATAAAAAACACAAGAACAACCAAAATACTGAAGGTCAGGATTCTTCTCTCCATGATTCCAGTATTACACTCATACACTGGCTTCAGTGGAGTAACTCCTAAGTGACACCATCACAAGTAGCAGCAGAATTAGGCACTCACTCTGGTCAGCTTTAATCAGAAGTTAGTACTTCAGGCAGAAACAGGGGCAAAGCCCACAGGAAGTTTCCCAGAAAGTCTGACAGACACAGACCCCAATTTACTAACATCCTCAGAAACAACATCATCACAACTCTTAGTGCAGACAATAACATACCAGGCCACTGGGCAAGGCGATTATAGGACACAAGCAGGCAGGGAGGCGGTATCTCTGGTTAACTAAAACTCACCCAGGCTGCTCCAGCACCAGTCAGCATACACAGCCATGTAATCAGGGTGACAAACCTGTCTACCACCCTTTCATGGGAACAGGAGAAAGAAAAAAGCAGGAAGGAGGAAGAAAAGCCATATATATTCTAAGGTCTTTAAAATAACAAGCTAGGGCTCCAAATCAACACATATAATTTAGCATCACTAGAGATTGGCCTGTCTAGTTTCCATTCAGCAGGCACAAGGGAAGAGATAAGAAGCTTGTTCATCATATGCAATACAGACCACACAGCAACAAAGCAGCTTCAATAATATGTTGCAATTTCCTTATCAAATAAAATGTTTAGGCAGATTGGATTTATTAGCCTGTTCCTGGGAAGATCACATTAATGCATTCAGAAAAACCCCACTGGGCATAGGTAGCACTAAGGGAGTCTCAGCAACTGCAGGGTTCAGGCTTGAGACTGAGAGGCAAAGACAAGCTAGTACACTTTAAATAAAGGGCTCCTACAAAATTCTCCGCTACTTAAGTTGCATTCCAAGGGTGCCTTCACAGCAAGTAAGTTTGAACAGAGGTGGAAAGTAATGCGGCATCTATTTATTTGTTTCTCTGCCTAATTTCAAAGAGCTGTCATATAGCCAAGGAGAGATGGAAGCATTAACATTAAACCCCAAAATCAACTCTACTTCTGGACAAGTAAGTAGCTCTTTACTCTTACCCCATCCCAAGTACTACTTACCTACCTAAAATCACAGTTGGGCTTGGGCCGAAGGGTCATACAGTACTAGCCGGACAGATTCTTTTGACCAGGAAACGTGGCTAAATTTTGATGGGGTGTAGACAGCGCTGTGTACTTACATCACACAGAGTCCACAGTCTTTTCCTGTCTGGTACACATATAGCTCATATTAGCTATCCAAGTCAATTCACTGCTTGCAACATTTTTCTCAAATTATACATCACAAGGCAAGTGCAGGTTTAGCAAAGGGTCACTCCTTGAGATATAGTTTAGGTTAAAGTATAAGAAGCATATTTTAATATTTATAGTGCAATATCTGATAGGAATAAATATGCTCTATGATTTTTTTTGTAAACAGAAATCCAAGCTCAAGAGCTCTGCCACTATATGGCTCTCAAAGAATGAGAATAACTCAAAACAGGGCCTGATGTTTCTCTTTCTGGTAACTATTCATCCCTGTTACTACAGTGTCTGCTTTTATGTTCACCAGCACCCCTCAGAAGTTCATTATCACCATTTTATAGAGGAGAACTGAGGTGCCAAGGACTGAGTTTCCTAGCATCTCCCAGAGTCTGTAGTAGAGCAGGATATAGTTCTGCAGTCCACTGAGCCCCCAGCTAGCAGTCTGACCACAAGACTATTCTCACTCTTCCCCTTCTTTCACAAAGATGCACATCAGGTGCAACTCCAGTTACATACTTTAACTTACAACAGTGCACAAGCAGTGTAACTCAGGACAGGACAATACCGATAAAAGTAAAGCTGACTCATGAAGTTTCCTTCTACAACCCAAGTGAAAAGCAAGAAGCAAATGCAGCTCAAGGAAATGAACCCTTAACGATAATGTTTTTAAAAGTATGTTTTAATCATCTTTGTTTCTGGTACTGCAGACAAATAATAATAATAAAACCTTAATGACCATTTGGGGGCAGATCACTGGCTACAGCACATTGGATGGCAGGAACATTAGCTTCCAATGATTCTTACCATGCGCAAAAGTACTTTCTATTGAAACTGTTGCTTTGAGATGCCCAAATACTTGTGCTCCAAGCTATTCTTACCTCCCTGTACTCATTTCTCCTTTAATTTGGCTCAACCCATAGTCATTTCTGGGCTGCAATACATTTTTTCTGACCTACTAAAGAGCACTAAAATCACGTACTGCTGAGCAAACTAAATAATGCCACTACCATCAAACAATTCAAGACATGATTTCCTATAACTTTGTGAGTTTTCCCTCACTTTCAATATTCTAGGAGGTGAGGGGAATATGCTCAGATCTACACAAATGTGGTTGGGAACAGCAGACAAACTGTACTAATAGCCTACGTGGTGTCAAAGTTTGAGTCTTTGGCTACAGAAGCCCACAGGGAGCAAGAACTGAACAACAGATCCGGTCACCTGGACTAAAGTTTCAGGATGATGAGAACTACAGATGTATCTATCTTGGGGGCCAGATTCTGACTGCAGCTTCCCTAGTCTAAATCAGGAGCAAATATTCTAAAATCAGTTAAGTTATTCCTAATTTAGAAACTGAGTCAAAGCCCAATTAAGCCAATGAAAATCTTTCTACTGCCTTCAGTAGGAAGTGGATCGGGCCTTTGCAGCAGTGTATCAAATATCCAAACATATCCCTTAGAACATTTTTGCACAATTTCCACCAGTCCAGTTACACTGGAATGCTATCATATAAGTCCTCACTGAGGCATGTAGTCCCACTGCCTTAACTAGGGTATTGGTATAAGCAAGGATGACTCATGTGAGGAAGAGTTATACAATCAGGCCCTTAGCTTGGCATAATGGAAGAGCTAGGGAAAAATACTTTCCTTTCCCAGCTTTCTTCCAGGTGCTTAGGTTTCTGGGCGGATCCAGAAATAGATGAAATATTAGAAGGTGGGATCTCAGTTATTCACCCCGAGTACTAATGCTGAGCTTTCTAAACTCACCCAAGCACCAGCATGATCTCAACACCATGAAAGCTAAAAAAAGGGAGTAGAGGGGATAGGGGATCCCCACTGTCTCCTATACAAGATATTTAAATCAAGCACTAAAGCTCCAGAGGAATCAGAGTAAATAGCAGCCTTGCAAACTGCTGATAATAACCACCAATACCAGCTAAAGGAAAAGCAGTAACATATTGCAAGCGGCTGTTGAACAGGCACCTTTGCACTCCTGGGCTTCAGATCACTGCCTCTCACCAACTCATGCCCAACAGCAAAGTGGGGGGAAAAGACAGGGATACCTGGACCACTTTGCTACTAGAAATACACCCACTGTTTCCAAAACACATGTTTAAAGGGCCCCTGCCCTAGAAATTTAACAAGCTTTAATCTCTATCATCATGATCTTTCTCTCAATAATTTTTTGGGGCACACATTAGTCTGAGGCAATCTGCAAGGCTGCACTCACACAATTAGCCTTGTTGAAACCAGCAGGAATATTGTTACCATTTTCATTCCTATTACAGCAGACCCTGCAACCAGGATCTGGGCCTCCTTGTGCCTGGTGCTGTACAAGTATGGAGTGAGAAACAGCCCTGGCCCAAGGGAACTTCCAGTCTAAACAGAGAAAGCAAAGAGGGGGACAAAAGCAGTGTTAGTAGATAGGGATAATAGGGATGGGTCCTGCCTCAGGCTAAGGTGGCTCCTGGAGGTACTTTCCAGCCCTGCTTTTCTATGAGTCTATGACTTCAGGACAAGCATGTAAGCTTCATTAGTTGTCTTTAAATCTGTCATGACACAGAAGCATGATAACCTTGAAACAATCCCTAACGTTCCCAGAGTTGCTGCCTGGAACAAGCCGTTCATTCTCTAGTATGGGGCTTTGCTTGCTCTCTACAGGCACTATCACAACACATCACAGCCTAGTCATGAGCCATCACTCCCACATGCTCAGCACAATCAATGCAGAATCAAAAGACAGTCCCTGGCCCAAAAGTGAAGCCCATAAGGATCTGTCCACACTGGAATCAGAGGCATGCACACGCCACGCTAGCTGTCATCTCTCTGGTCCCAAAACAGGGGAACACGCATTGGCACAGACAGGCAAGTGACCAGAGCAAGTCCCAGCTGGTGAAGCCTCTTCACTGCCATTGTACCTCAGGCCAGCAAGCCCCCCTGGGCTGCACTTGCTGAACCACAGCGCAAAGGGGCCCTGAAAGAGCCCCTCGCCCATTCAGCTCCAGAGGAAAGCAGGGAAGGAAGGGAGCAGGTCAGCACCTGCAAGGGACGTGCTTCTTTCCCACTCCGGGATCGCCAAGCAGAGCGGAGGGTCCCAGGGGTGACGCGCTGCCTCCCTACGGGCTCGGGGCCGGAGTTGGGGGCTCCTTCTCTCCCAACTCCGGCCTGGCCCAGCCAAGCTGGCAGCGAGAAAGCAGCAGAGGTGACGGGGCGGTGGCAGCAGTCGGGGCTGTAGGGCATTACCTGGAGAAACCGGGCCTCTCCCGCGGCCGCAGAGGAGCTCCGCTGCCGCCTGTGGCTGGAGGGGGGCCGCCCCTGGCGCCGAGGACCTTCCCGGACAGGGGCTGGGCTGCGGCTTCCCGGAAACTTTGGGCGCCGCCCCCGGAGCGCGGCTCGCGGCAGAGGCAGCGGGGCCGGCGCGGGACACTTACCGCTCTGCTCCTCACGGCGCCGGCATCCCCGCGGGCACGGAGCGCGCAGCCCCGGCCGGAGCAGCCCCGGAGGGGCCGGGCCGCGGATTAGTGGGCGATCATCGCCGCCTCCCCTTCCTCCTCCCAGCCAGCGGCGCAGGGCAGGCAGCGGCTCCTGGGGCCGGCAGGGCAGAGCAGGGTAGGGCACTGCGCGGGCTCCGCCAGCTCCGGGGAACCGCACCGCCCTCGCGGGCTCCCGTCCCCCCGCCCGAGGGGTGGGCTCAGCGCGCGGGGCCCCGCGCCCCTCCCCGGCCCCGTCGGGCGAGCCCCGCCGCCTTCAGCGTCCTCGCTTTCGTTCCCGCGCCAAAGCCGGGTGGCCCCACCGGTCTTCCGCGCCCGGGGCAAAGTGGACATCTTGGCGCGGGCCCTTGACAGCGCCAAGCCTCGCCAGCCCCAAAGGGGACGTTGCCAAGAAGCTGGCAGGTCAGGGGAGCCAGGCCGGGTCCCTGAGAGTCCTGGCTAGAGCTGGGGGGAGCCGCGTGTAGCCAATGAGAAGGCTGATAGAGGCCCCAATCTCACTCTCAGCGCTGAGTGCTTAAACCAGCTGACTGCACTGGGGCCTTCACTGGTTCCCCTTCCCAATGGGCCTGGGGACCAGCTGGCTGTGTGTCACAAGTTCAAACAGACACCCAACAAGCATGTTTTTTGTGGGCAAGCAGCAGGCTCCAAATTTCTGGTGAATCCAGAGGAGTCCTTTAGCGGTTTGCCACCTCATTGGTCACCCAGGGCACATGGCATTGCTGCTGGTCTCCACTGTCCTTTGGGTTGGAGCATCTAACCTTGATAAGCTACATTAGCTGTTACCACACAGAAAAGGGATTTGGGGGTCATCATGAGCAGCTGGATAAGAACATCAGCTCCATGCATCAGAAAGGCAAACAAAATGTAGGGATAATTAATGAGGGAATTGTAAACTAAATGAAAAGTATCATCATGCCCCTTTATAAATCGGTGGTGCGTCCATATCTTGAACACAGTGCCCAGTTCTGGTCCCCACATATCAAAAGATATAGAAGAGCTAGAGAACGGCAACAAGTGGTATGGAAAGGCTGCCATATGAGGAGAGACTAAAGAAGCTCGGCCTATTCAGTTTAGGAAAGAGACACTTGAGGGGGGCCATCATAAGGGTTTACAAAATACTCGGTGGAAAAGAGGAAGTCAATAGGAATTTATTATTTACTTTCTCCCAATACAAGAACTACAGGTCAAAAGGAAACAATTGAGTTTAAAGCTAACAACAGGAAGTTGTTTCTTCACACAAAATGTCATTAAAGTGTAGATTTCATTGCCACCAGATGTTGGGGAAACTGACAGTTTATGCAGACTCAAAAAGGACTGGACAAATTCTTGGGGAAAAGGGCATCAGCAGCTGTTGAGCACAGGAGGTAGGGATACCGCCTCTGAATTAGAACCTCCTAAAGCAGCGGTTCCCAGTCTGTGATATGGGTACCACCTGTGGTACACACACAGCCTGTCAGTGGTACATGTTAA
This sequence comes from Caiman crocodilus, assembly GCA_030014935.1. Lineage (NCBI taxonomy): Eukaryota > Metazoa > Chordata > Crocodylia > Alligatoridae > Caiman > Caiman crocodilus. The sequence continues at coordinate 37,645,382 of JAGPOW010002791.1, forward strand.
CAGATTTATCATCACAGCTGGACAAAAATTTGCTGGTGGTACTTAAGGTTGTATCATTTTTAGTTGGTGGTGCACAATCTGTCAGAGTTTGGGAACTGCTGTCCTAGACTGTAAATGCTGGAGGCTACAACAGAGAGGGATGGATGGTGGAACCTGCTCAGACCCAATTCACTCTCCCTCTCAGCCTCCGCTCTCTGCCACCATGACAGGACTATTCCAGACTGAAGATCAGGTACCCACAACCAAACTTAAATTCACAACGTTTCACATGGTAAGTCAACACATTGGTCGCTAGTCTACATCATGGGCCTCCACTATGTGACAGGATACTAGACAAGATGGACCTACCGTCTGACTCAGTAAATGGCAGTTCTTATGTTTTTGACTGCTACTGCCTCAAATGCTACTTTTCTATTTGAATAACTCTCTCCTTCTATCCCAGAATTCACCTTCCAAGGATTGGAGTTTGTTTGCATGGTAGTTCTCAATGGGCCCCATGTCCCATTGTGGGATGAACGTATTTCCCAGTGGACTACTGGGTATTGTGAGATGGGTCCCTCTTGTGGCACTGTTGCCATGCCAAAATCCCAGCCTGAATGGGAGAGATCTTCTCATGAAAGTCACCAAAACTGATATGTTGCCAAAAATAATAATAAAAAATAGGTTTCAATAAATCAGCATTTTCTAACACAAAATGATTTAGGCAAAAAATTCCCTACCAGTTCTAGTTCCCACCCTTTCTGATTCACTTCTTACAAACAGGATCAAAACAAAATCCTATTTGGAAACTGCTGAACTACTACTGGATAATTTTCTTTGCTATTCACCCAGCTGTAATGCATTTTCTTTTAAATGAAGCACTGCACAGAAATGATGTGGCTCAGCCTAATAGGAAGAATTCTGGTCACTTTCTCATGTGCTGATTCCAAGTCAGTTTAAAATTAGCACAGCCATGTTCTTGTTATATTGACACAGAAGGGTAAAATTGGTCTCTACCAAATTCCTGCTGCTTTTAAAAAATAAGATCTCTAAAGGTAAAATTCACTCTTGCTAGCATCTGTATAAATCCTAAATAAATGGGGTTGGTGGGAGGAAACTAACGGGTATTGGAGGGGGCCAAAATTCATCCCACACTCCTTAGGAAAGGCTGTAAGACTTTACTACAGCCCTTCTCCAATTCCTGCTCCAGTGAGTGAACACCTTCCTAGCATATAACTTCTAAAGAACACCTTCGATTTTGCCAGCATGTGCACAGTTAACGTGGAACTCAACTCTGGTGCACCATAGCCTACCTTGGACACAGGTGCCCAACCTAAGGCTGCCTACTACTGCGCCTAGTATTGGTCTTCTGTCAATGGGTGAATTACAACCTAAAAGCATGTTTGCAAGATGAGGCTTCAGGGCATCGCTCTGTCACCTCTGTGCTGTGCCTGGATGAACCATTGTGAAGGGAACCCCACCCACTAGTTCCCACTCCATCTGTGCCAAATCCTGGCAATGAGGCTATGTCCTAAGTGTGTTGAGTGGCCCACCATCAGCACCACTCTAACACAGCTCTGTTGCCTCATTTCCAGAACTGGAGACATGGGCAACAGGAGTGAGTGGGCAGGGCATGCTTCAAAGCAGTCTTCCTGGCAACAACACCATGGAGGAGTAGATGTGCCCCTAGTGTTTCAAAGGGTCCTGACAGCTCCACCGCCTGGGTGAAGCTCTCAGTTGATGTTTATGCATCAATATAAAGCCTCACATCACCTTTACACATTAAACACCAGTGCCAAACCCACCGCAATGCATTGGGTGAAAATAACACAACTCCCTCTTTTTGCAGGTCTGAAAGCAGCTTTCAAACTATATGTTCCGTACAGTGCATAACATCTCCTGAAGGAAACCAGGCTATTGTGGTTCCAGGTATCCAAAACCTGTTACTTTCCAGCCTCAGCCACTCCTGCCACAAGGATGTATGCTAAGCAAACACTAAGGGCGACTTTTCTTTTTAAATTGCTACAGCTATGTGCAAATACCTAGGCAAAGCAAATACCAGTCCTATGTGTCACCAAAGTCAATGCCAAATTTCCTATGACTTTAACGGGACTAGGATAATGCCCTGCATTCACCTAGAGATCCAAAGCACTAACTCACCCTTGATCATTCGTACTTGTTTTTCAAAGACAACAGCTTCCATGGAGGCATGTCAGTAAGGGCCAGCTTGTCAAATATACCCAACACCTACCGTGTCAAACTCTTCTGAAAAGCCAGCATCAGTAGCGCATGCTGAGCTCTTTGAAAACTGTCCCTATATTGTATTTTGAAAAATCACCACCAGTTTTCCCATTTCCCAGCTTGGAATCATAAGCCAGTGATTCAGTTTGTAAACTAGGCATTAGCATAGTGGGGTGAGTCATATTCCAACCATGTTGGTTTAGGGAGGTCAGCCCCTTCTTTTCAGCTAAATAGAATGTTTTCTATGTTTTTGTTCCATTCCTCCAAAGCCTCCCTATGTCCATTGTATTTCAAATGGATTTGGAAAATGGAATCCTTATTTTTCTTTTCTATCAACCAATTTAAAATGACTGTTATAGAACCGTTGTAGTAGCTGATGTGCTATTATTATTCAGAGCACTCAGAGGACTGGATGCTTTACCACTCAAGTCTGTGGCCAAGCCTCTTCCCAGTCCTGAAAAGCTTATAGCTTAATGGCAAACAAGATGCAATGAACAGGTGCTATAGAGCAGGTGCTATAAAGAGGAAGCAGGAGGATGTGGCACGAAGTTTCAACTTGCCTTTGATCTCCCTGGTCTCTCTGGGTCTATAGGTGGATCCTTAATTTTACAGCTCGTGCCTGCTCTGTCAGATTTGCTGTGGATTAGATCTTCTTCCACTGCAGAAACTAAGATAATCTGAATCAATGGTCTTAAGTAACAATTGCTAATGACATGTATGCACACACAGAACACCCCATGAAACCATTTATACTCATATTGGCTCAGGTTACACTGTGACTATGTTTACACTCCTGTGACTGCAAGGTAGCTTTAAACCAGCTAGCTTGGGAATTGAGAGCTGTCTATCCACAGCAGCAGAAAGCTCACACTTACCCATGCAGGAGTACAAATATATGGATGGTTGATCCATGCTGAGCTCTATGCTGCTGTACTTAGATCGCTACAAGTATCCTGGTTAGCTGGTATAACACTAGCATAGGTAGGTTACGTTGGCTGTGGTATAGACATAGCCTGAGGAATAAAGTTGATATGTGCTTTCAAGATCTATACGTTCATTTTTCCATGATCAGGGTCCTCTCTTCCCATATGTCTGGTGCCATCTCTTTCCAGAATGGGAATTAATATGGCTCTGAGAGCTTGTCTTCCTGAAAGACAAGCTCTTGTTCAAACACAAGCCACTGGCACCGGTACAGGAATCACTGGGTGAAATGCTGTGGCTTTTGGGAAGCAGGAAGTCAAACAAGATAATCACAATGACCTTCTGGCTTTAAAGTATATAAAATCCAGCCTCTGCTATTTTCTCAGGGCCAAATTCTGCACTCAGATGAGTGAGCAAGAGACTCAGAGCCACAGGCAGTTCTCTGAGGGTAAAATTTGCTCCTAATTATCATTTAATATGATATAGGCCTGAATCCAGAAAAGCACTTAAGGGTGAAAGTAATCCTACTGAAGGCATCCCCTGATGCCTGAATTTTAGGATGTGTTTCAGTGCTTGGATGGATTTTGGTCATTTGGTGGTTGGATGGATTAGCTTATCACTGTGTGATGCACTTAAAGAGGGAAAGACAGCTATACTGCATTGTTACTTATAACCAAAAGCTAGTGAAGGAAAGAAAAAAATTATCCTTAAAAAGATTTGGCAGGGTTTGGAAGCTACTGGGAATATCTACAAGTAGTTCTGAGTAAGATGATATACACAACTATCTAGAGACACTTGGATTTCAAATATTATAGCTATAATTCACTCTGATGAACTTAAGAGCTCTCTGGTGTGCCATACTAAACCAGTATGTTCAGGGTTTATAACCAATATACCATTATCTCTCTGAGACTGAAACTTGTCACACAAATTGTCAGCCCTAGATGCATATTTCTGATGTGAAGGAGGGATAATAAAACTGAAACAAACTCCCCTTGGAGGCTCTCCAGTTACATTATTTATCTTTATTTGCAAAATGCCATGAGCTACATACTTGTTAATGTTTATAAGAGGACATTGTCAGGGAAAAATCATATTTCACTTCCCTGCTTTACCTTTTCCTGGAACTAGATATTATTACAATTGTCATTTTTAAAGGTACTTTTCACTGTTAATAATTCACATTACTACTTCTTTTCATTGCATTTGGATAAGCCGTTTTGCTTTCTGGCTCTCACCTATTTGCCCAAATTGCTGCCCTACATTTGAATTTCTGCTACAGTAGGAATATTTTCAAGCCCCACCAAAACAGTGCTGAGATTGTTCTTTTGGAATCAGCTTCCAATCAGTGCTCCAAGAACATTACATTTGAGCACCACATGATGTGTGACATCTTTTGATGGGTGCACAGGAAGCCATTCCATTTTAAAATAATGCAATTCCTTTGGGATCCAGAGCACTTTTTAAATGAGAAAATTATTATGCTTCCTATATTATCATCATTTGTGATTTATCTGGAGGGCAGGCCCAAATGAAATTAGGGGTCTGCTGTGCAAGGCATTGAAAAATACATGACAAGAAGCTATCCCTGCCCTGAAGGCCTTACAGTCTTAAAAGACAAGTGACAACAGTTAGAAGCAGGGAGTAAAAAGTATCCTAATTTTTCTGAAATAAAATGAGGCACAAAAAGAATAAGCAACTTTCCCAAGGCCACCTGTAGCAGAGCAGAGAACTGAACCCAGATTGCTCAAAGTCAGTCTGTTGCAGCAAACCACAAGAACAATCTGTTAAGTCCACCCCTCAACTGGTTCCTCTGCCAAGGAAGCAATAAGGTATGCCTCTGAACTTGTAAAGCCAGTTAATACTTCGCAAGACCAGGGGTGTATCTTACCTCTGCCAAGGAAGTTCCATTGTCTGTTTCCTTCACAGTGTTTCCTTGGAATCCTCCCGCCAGGGCAAAGGGGTTAAGAGGATGCCAGCTTGTTCTTTAGAGTCTCAGCTGTAAATTCTTTAAAATGTCTCAAAATATTAGGATTGTGCATAAAAAATGCCACAGGTATGAGCTAAGTGGATCTGACACAGAAAGGTCTCTGCGTATATAGAGAGCCTAGACAGTAACTCCTAGAGAAATGAACTGCCCATCCATCTCAAGAAGGGGATGAATTCAAAGGCATAGAGTTGAGAAGCCAAATATCAGGATCATTAACTGTTTAATTCCACATTCAGGAGGCAGGAGGGCACAGATCTGCACAATTTACATTAAGTGATGCCCTCTTCTGGTGGGCCGGGTAGTCTGTGTTTGGGTAACACCAGCACTTTTCCTCTCAGTCAAGAAGGAGTTAAACCCACAAATGCATTACAGTCTTGCTGAGGAGAATCCAGCATTCAAGGAGCTTTTCATGCAGCTCAGAAAACATGCGTGAACAGATTCTGAGCAGCTACATGAGGCACCTTGTCTTGATGATGCACGAGGCACAGTTTGCTTTGTGGATGGAACTTAGAAAACCACCAGCACTTACTCTAGTCCTAACTTTATATAGTACCTGGAATTCTCCCTCTGCTGAAATGCACTTCCAAACAAAGCAACAACCTCAACAGGACCCAGCGCCTGGAGGATGACAAATGTTACATGGCAGCACAGATGCTGTTGTTGGCTCTCCTGCCTATGCTTCAATAAACCTCCAGTCTTCAAGGGCCAGGGATGGGGAGGCAAGGAGTTGTAGTCAATCCTACTTGGAGTCATATTAATTCCTATTGTATCTAAGCCAGGTTCTGAGGAGAGGATGCCACAGACCCAAACTGATCCCTCTTGCTGGCATTGTACCCTGACAGACTCAGACGTCGGCAGGCAGTGGAGCTTCTAGCCGTAGCCATGGCCCTAGCAACATACTTTGTCCAGGTCTGATCCTGTTTCTACAGAGAGCTTTAAGCTTGGTCTTTAAGCTTGGGATATCAGAAGCAAGCCAAACCAGCAGACCTCTGCTTGTCTTTAGGTACTGAAGAACAGCACAAGCGAGGGAAAACCACTGAAGGAATGGGTTCTGGGCACAGACTTTACTCTATCTCCATTGGTGTAAGAAGTAACTTCAAGGAGTGACTCCAGATCCATGCCAGTGTAACTAACTGTAGCTCTTATGTTCCTTAAATATGCTTTACCTTGCACAGCAGACAGCAGGAGTGGAAGCCATCTCCTTTAAACAGATGAAAAAGGGAACCATTTAAGTTGAGAATTCAGGGTATCAATCTGCGTGGAAGGATCAGGAAACCAAGTCTAATGCTGCCTCAGCAAGGACCTTTGATGAATGTTGGCAGTTGCAATATGATAAGAAAGCCAAATACCACTAGAAGGCCTTGAGTAACTGTTGCCAAAGTCCCAGGGAAACCACCAATACTCACTTTAGCAGAGTTGCTAAAGATTTGAACCTGGATGGAGACAGGGTAGGAAAAGACAGATCACCAGCCTAGAGACAGCTTGGATGGCATAGGCCAAACACTCTTTTCCCCAGCCTGGAACATAATTTTGGCATTGCCACCCTGGAAAGTGACAATAACATTTTGAGCACAGGAAGATAGTATGCTGAGCTCATCTGCCTACTTACAGCCCCCCAAAATCATGCACACAGGGCAGCTTGTTTCTACCTCAGTGGTGCAGCTTTGCCAAGTTCAAAATGGATTACTGGCGTGCTGGGGACAAATCATGCCAATTAACTGATGCCAGCTACATTTCAAAGCAGAGAAGGAAGAAGAAGCAGACATAGTACTGATTCCAGGGGCTTCAAAATGGGGTCACATCAATCTCCAGCAAATGCTTAAGCTAGAGCTGCAGCCAGAGTAAACCATTCCCAGTTATATCTGGCACAGGAAGGGAGAAAGGGGCTCTAGAGTAAAGATGGCATGGGGGTAAACAGGTAGCAAGGTTGGGTGCCTTAGTCTACCTCTTGCCACAAGGGGGGAGGGGGGGCTCTCTGTCCCCATGTGCCCAGTCCTCAACTCTCAATCTTGCCCTCTCATTCACCCTCCACAACTCTGTAATCTATGCTCAGTCTTCACCTCCCTGACTCTGATGCATTTAATGAAGAACAGAATTTGGCTGACTGCCTATGCCCCAGAATCAGCCATGCCAAATTCTGTGATTCTCAATGTCTGAGATCTCACCACACTTGGATGATTGGAGATTTTTCCTCCCCCTGACTTTTGCAACATGGATGAAACTGGCTCTTGAGGCAGAAGGGTGACTCACTGGCTGTTAGGACTGAATTCCTTGTTCGAGAGGTGATCAGAGCTCTGTGCTCTTTGTCAGGCAGTCACTCAGCTGCTCTTGACTAGAACCCCTTCTCTGCACTGGAATTACTTCTCTCCTGGGCATTATTTTGTCCTGACAACAAACACCCTACAAGTGGCTACAACTTGTAGGTACTTTAAAAGGTTCCTTGGTGCATACAACTACTCAACATGAAGGTAAAAAAAAAAAAAAAAAAAAGGAAGCTTGCTGGATGTATCCACTATAAAACTAGCAATGTAAGACTAGAAGAGACCTCAGATCATCCCCTCCAACCCCTGCATTATGGCAGGGTCAAGTGTACCTCCTAGATGATCCCTGACAGACATTCATCCATCCTGTTCTTGAAAACCTCCAGTCATTGGGGAATGATTCAGGTAGTTCAGCCTAGTAACTGGAGTCAAAGGTAGATCTAGTACACCAGGTGAACAACAGTTGCCTAAGATCTACAGCTGACTCAAAGTGTCAGGAGCCAGAGACTGAAAGCCAGAAGTCAATCCAAAATTAGGGGCCAAAAGTCTGGATCCAGGATAGGAACAGGAAAGAAGGGTAACAGGAGGGGAGGAGCTGATTGCAATCTGGAAACCCAATAAGTTATGCAGCAAGAGTGAGATACTAGTCCCTTAAATGAGGAGCTGGAGCCAATCAGATGTTTGAGCAAAAGCCATCTTGGAACCCAGCTGGAACAACTTATCTTATTTGGCTGGAAAGCAGAGACTTAACCTTTATACCTATGAGGGAGAGCCCACAACCACATTCAGTTCTGGGGTTTAACTGTGTGTACAGCAAAAAAACCCTTCTCCCTATATCTAACCCAGATTTTCTTTGCTACACACAAAGCAGATTTCTTCTGCACCTACCCCCATGTAAATGGAGAACGTTCAGTCACCATCCTGTTTATATTATGACCAGTTTTCTATCTGGACACTGACTTCATGTGCTCTGGCCTCATGTTAACACCTGCAGTCCTGTGTTGATCCTATTTTAAGATGAGACCTGAGTAGAGAAGCTTGGGCACAGAAGAGAATTTACTATAAATGGAAGAGCTGTTCAGGTTTTGATTGTAACTTTCTTTTTGTGTGTTTCAAAGTTCTGTTCAGGAGTGTGGACAGGACCCACTCAGGTTCCTGGATTTAAAGATCATTCTAAAATAGAGGGAGCTAAGAAGAGGACTGAAAAGGTGGTGTATCATTAAGATGCAACTGCCATCATCATTTTAAGCACTGTGTTCTGGATAGCAACACAAAAGAACGTTTCTGAAAACAGGCTCTTTGGTCAGAGCTTTATTTACAGATGCTGCAACTGGAGCTAATATTCTGGCCCTGTGGGCACAGAGCAATATACTGGTTTCTCCTCCAGACTTTTCTCCTCCAATCCCTGCCTCTCCCTACAGGTACAATGCAGGTTATTACAAGTCACATACCTGAGTAGTTCTCCCTGCCATGAAAAACAATGAGGATGGACTGCTACATAGAAATACAGTCTTAACATAAACACTCTGTGTCAAGGGACTGGACTGGACTGGACTGTTTTGAGGCTTTGCCACTGGCCCCTGGCCCATTGAGAACTGTTGTTGAGGGTACTAAAGGAACATCATGGTAATGTGGAATGGTAGAAGCCAAAGGTGGAAAAGTCTGAGCATCTGTTATATTAGATGTCATGCAAACTGTAAATGTAAAGACCCCCTATGTAGGTCACAGCCAACATACACAGCACAGTCCTTTACCCCATCAGCTTAAAGGACTAACTCTGTCAGCTGGTAAAAGTGGTAGCCTGTTTTTGTTTATGACTGGGACACAAAACACACTGCACAAGAAGATTGTATCATGGCAGCTTTTCATCTTGATAGTAGTAATTTTTCTATGGCAAAATTGCCCAGACATAATGTTTCTTAGTGGAAAGGCAAGAGCTCTCATATCCTTAAACACCTGTAAGTGCCAGGCACTGAAGCCTAACAATGACAGAAATGTGCCCAGATCTTATCAAGCCCTCATTATCTATGGATTAAAGGAGATCAGGATAAGGATCAACATTTTACCAGTGGGGAAACTGAGGCACAGATAAGCTAAATGACTTACTCAGAGTTAGTTAGCACAGTCAATGACAGAGCTAGGAACAGAATCCACATCTCCTGACTCCCAGTTCAGCCAATACAAAGTGGTTGACTAAGTAGTGAACTGAGCTTTTCTCTTAATTGACTATGGGGTTTTTCTGGCTACATCCTCCTCTTCCTCCTGTTCAGCGGACAAGGTTCTTTGTGTGAATCTGCTACTTTTATTAGACCAACTTAAATAGTTGGGGGAAAAAAAATTAGCAAGCTTTCAGGTTTAAAAGCCTTTCATCAGGCTGCAGTTGGTGTGTGGTCTTCCTGGGTAGAATGAATGCATGGTAAAGCTTGCTAAAACATGTTTTCCAACTATTTAAGTTGGTCTAATAAAAGATATCAGATTCACCCAAAGAACCTTGTCTGCCTATGTCCTTAAACCACCACGGCTACAACCTACAAGCTTTCAGGTGCAATCACCCTTCTGCAGGCATAGGGAGTCCCTGCTGTTCTGAGATCTCCAAAGAAGGAGAAAGCTAAAAGTGTGACAGGATGTCAGTAGGAATGTAAATAGGTGGAAATTAGGGACACAAAAGGAAAGGAGAAGGGGGTGGGAGGAAGAGAGGAAAGGGAGGGGGTGAAGTACACTTCTCTTTTTCTCTCTTTTCCTCCCTTCCCCTTCTTTTCTACCCTTTACCTTCCTAATTTCCAGCTATTTTCTTTTTCAGAGACAGCTTCCTTTCTACCTTGGAAAACTACTGCAGTAGAGTCTCCCTTACTTACCCTTGGCTTTACTTCGCACACACCTCATTTTCACATCACACTGCCCCCTCCCTTCTCTATCCTTTGTTTTCCTCATTTCTACCTATTTACAGTCTCCCTGACATCCTGTCACACTTTTAGCTTCTTTCATTCTTTGGAGAGCTCAGAACAGCAGGGACTCTATGCCTGAAGGGTAATTGCACCTGAAACCTTGCTAAGACCTTTTTTCCAACTACTCAGTTGGTCTAATAAAAGATATTAGATATTCATTTACCCAAAGAACCTGGCTTGCACCTGCTTCAATGTTTTTTGGCACAGCACCTTCTATTGGGCATAATCACCCCTATGTCATAGTGTCATAGTGTCATAGTGTCTAGAGTCGGAAGGGACCTGGGCAGATCATCTAGTCCGACCCCCTGCCTTGGCAGGAAAGAGCACCGGGGTC
>JAGPOW010002791.1:37656152-37666587 GCA_030014935.1 Caiman crocodilus
GCCTAGTTTAAAGCCCGCCGAAGGAGGTTCACCAACCTGGAAGAAAACACACGCTTACCTTTGGGGGAAAGGTGGAGCCCATCCCATCCCAGCATGTCCATAACATAGAAGCTCTATCCTTTCAAATCAAATCCTTAAAGTACACCTAAGGTGTTTAAACAGGCAGTTGTCCATTTCTTTGTTTGACTCTTAGAGCCCAGTTCAAATGGGATGCCAACAGTTCCTGCTTCAGATCAGAGGCCGAGTCATAGCTTGGGCCTGCCCAACGCCTGCAGTTAGTTACTATAAGAAAACTAGATATTCAGATCTGGCCTTATCTTTCTGAAGAACCTGTACGTATCATAAAAGGTGAAGTACTGTACAGATTTTGAGCCACTTGGACATGATAAACTTATACCTGATTGATTCTGCTGGACATTAAAACTGTTTCTTTTCTTTCTCCCTTTTAAAATAAGATGAAGTGAATCTAGGACTAGCGGGAGATGCTAGATTAGAGGTGGGCAAAATGTGGCCTGCAGGCCATGTGCGGCCCGCCAGGCCATTTTATTGAGCCTGCAGAGCCCTTAAAACATTTAGAAAATTAATATTTATCTGTCCCTGGCTGCCTGTCACACCGCCCTCGATGGCTTGCCAAAACTCAGTAAATGGCCCTCCTTCCGAAATAATTGCCCACTCCTGTGCTAGATTCACAACTGAGTGAAAATCCGTTTATTTTCAGTCAGTTCTTAGGCTCCCTACTGTGTTAGCCAACTGAGATGCTAATTAGCACCCTTAACCTGGTCAATTCTGCTTAGAAGTTTAGCCATTCAAGAATTAGCCTTGGAACAACAATAGCATCAAACAGCTTTAGACAGTAGTGAATCTGCAGTCCCTACAAAAAAATGTAACCAGTGGCAGAAACTGAGCAGAAGGAAATTTCAGCCCAAGAAATTAAAGTCTGGCCAAGTTAAAACCAACTGAAAATAGGGTCTAATAACAGAAAGGGCTAATAACTGTGGGCATTTCTCCCATGTCCTCTATGATAAAAAAGAAGCAAACACACATAGATGCCATTATGAAGGGACTCTGCACTTCTGAGGGAAATACCACATTTGGCTCTGAATGTTACTCTATCTGTCCCTGTGAGGCTGACTGCTGCATTCCTGCTTAACAACATGAGCTCATACATATCCAAAATTAATCCAGGGTCTTGGACACATCTATACTTTTGTCACTTATAGCGTAGACAAAGCTGAGCTAGGTTTTAAACAAACTGATACCAGTACTATCTGCCGTCCAGCTGCAGCAGTACAGAGCTCCCTGCAGCTAATTTACACTTCAGTTATTGACCTGTAGACATGCCCCCTGGAAAATGAGATCTAGATAGAGGACATGTTTCCTTGGATTTAAATAATGTTAGGAGAACATGGTCACCTTGTCTGACCTCACCACAGATCAGAGAATCTCATCCAGTGATTTCTGCATTGAATCAATAACTTCAGGTTGAGCTATAAATGTCTGCTTTATTCCCAGAATGTATGAAGGAGAAGTCTGAATTCCTAAAATCAGGTCAGTGGGGCAAAAGATAAGAAGATGTTACTTTGGAAAAATGAAAAATAGCAACTCATGCAAAAAGAATTTGGACAGCTGCACAAGAAATACTGGTTTGTTTACTTGTAGGGCTGCTAGGCTGGATATGCTGTGCTGCTATTGTAGGGCTGATCAGGAGGGTGAGGGTAGTGCTTTTTTTTTAAATGTACACTGAACCATGTACTTAAAATTGCAGAGATAACAAACTGCATGGACTTTGCAAATAGATTTAGAGGGGAAAAGAAGTACCTTAGACCACAAACCTCTTGGTATAGTTCTTTGCATCAGCTTGAGATCTGGCCCAGAGTGTTTGTAAGTGTGAATATCAGTTTTCATGATCAAGCATGGAGCGATCTAGCTGTTTCCCACTAATACCCTCTGTCTGTCTCTCTCTCAGATTCATCTGAAAGGTACCAGCATCACATTATCACTTCAATGTGTGAAAAATATGGAAAAAAGAGCAGAAGTACTGCTACAAGCACAGCATCCTACTTTCTGCCAACCTAATGGTCTGGGGAAGCAGCACAGAGAAACCCAGAGAGGCTTTTGTGGCTCTGACAAAAAGCATAGCAATGGGACTGGGTCTCCGGAGCCTCATGTGGGAGTGGGTTCCCCTGTGCTCACACATTCTGAAGAGTTTAGGGCCAGATAACTGATGCAAGAAGATGACAGGCACTTGAGGAGGAAGGGCTGAGCTGAGATTTAGCTGAAAGGACAAGCCACCTCAGTAACCAAATGAACCATTGGATGTGAGGGGAAATGTAGGCTGAGACAGGTGTCAGTGCTGGCTTTTGCTGTCACGAAACATCCACATCACAAAACCCAATACAAACCTCAGCTTTTTTACAATTAAAATTAAGAATTTCCGGTCAATTGCATCAGAGTGACATAGAATCCAAGAGCCTTGAGCAGTAATTAAGCCCAATCCAGCTCCCAAAAACACATGACCTTGAGTTCACGCAGTTCAGGTCAGAATATATGTGCTCAAAATACAGCAGCTAGCCCTATTGTATACCTGGTTTCCAGAACAGGGACAGAACATTCTCCTTAAGTTATACTGACACCTGCTGTTTTGGAAGAAATGGGATTGGATTGCATGCCTGCATTATCACTTGGATTATTAATTTTTTTCTGCTTTTGCTGCTAGAATGAGCTTCTGTATGAGGAAGGCAGCGCCATCCAACAGTGCTGTTCATCTCAACAAGTGGCACCTTAATGGTCAAGTGTTTGGAGGCTGGTCTTGAATCTTGAAAATGGGCTATAAGCCAGCTAAACCTTGCATTTCATTTTGAGAACAGAAGATGGGATATAATGTGCCAGATCTTATTTCACCAATTAGGCATCTAAATAGCTTTTTAGTCTATGAGAAGCTGTTAGCATATGCATTTTGTCCATCTTAGCATTAAGACAAAGTCAGTAAAAGTAGCAAGGAAGAGGATGATCCACCCACCTTTTGTGCTAACTGTCTTTCAGGGACTTGAGTAAGCAGAATAAGATTGCACTTAAAAAAACTAAGTACCACTTAGATGCTTATAGGTGGAATAAGATCTGGCCCATAATACATAATGTGAACAGAAATTGTCATGAATTCCATTGTTTTGCAGTTTGAAACACTGCAGTATTGCCAACTCTCACCATTTTATCCTGCTTTCACACTATTTGGTACATGACTTAAAGCCTCCAACTCTCAGTCATGTAACTATAATCATTTTGTAGCCCTCAGAGTTGCAGAAAAAGGAATGAAAATGCAAACCACACAACTTAAAAAAAATCAAAATGGATAAATAAAAGAGAACTTAAAACTTACTTAAAAAAATTCCCTCATTGTCCAGGGACCTGGTTTTCAATTTTTGAGTAGCTGAAGTTGGTAACTCTGCATTTGCTTAATTAGACTGCATGCTTACAATATACCATATTTATACTGTGCTTGGTACAATGGGACCATGCTGGTTACACAAACAATACTTTTAACCCCAATACAGTTTTGATTTAAACCCTAAGACCCAGAAAACAAAATTGACCAGAAACAGAAAATGAAGCTATATACAATCATCGAACTGTTGCAGTTTCCAAGGTGTTACCTGTTTATTCGCACACAGACTCCCATCAAAACAAACAAAAAAGTATACAGAAGCAAATGAAATTGATGAAAAAGGTAAATAAACATCTATAATCCAAACAGGTTAAAATGTAGAAATTGCAGCATTATGAGGGAAATGACAAAACAGTTAATGGAATTTGTTTTTACAAGTGTCACAATACACATGTGTTTACTTATGGAATGAACAGATGTGCATGCCTGTGATAAAAGCAATGGACTTCTACAAAGGTTGTTCATGTGTGGGTGACAAAATAATGATTAATTTTGTGCACCACGCCCACAGCTTTTCTAATTCAGATAGCGCAAAATTCTGCCTCCATTCCTCATGTGGAGCAGCACTTAACTCTGACTAGTCTCACTGTAATTACAGCAGTGCAGGCTTAAAAGGCAGGAAGAAATCAACACAACTAAATCCCAGCCTGGGTTTCATGGATCTGAAGGTCAGAAAGGACCATTATCATAGATCTTATCTAACATCTTAAACTCCCAGAAGCAGCCTGGCAGAATGCAGATAGGGAACAGCTAGTATACCAAGTACACATTCTGAATGAAGCCTTCTCTATGTTCCATACCACGGTTATCTGAAGAGGAGATGAGTAGAGGGTGCACATGGGTGCACGTGTATCTGTTGAGCATGGCAGTGCACCCCTTACAAAAAGGCAATGCTGACACTGCCGGCTTTGGCTGCATCTGGTCGCTTCCCCTTAGGTCAGCACTCAGCATCCCACAGCTGACAGTGTGGGTGGCATCTGCAGGAGGTCCCCCCCTTACTGCTGCCATGCTCCTGCCACCGCCGTTCCCCTGCAGCCGCCGGGCAGGGTTCATGTGTTGTTCATGGCTGTGTTGAATCTTGAGTAAGGATTCCTACAATTACAATACAATCCCAAAGCTGTAGTCACCAGATCAACAAAGCTAGACTCAAACCTCAGGCCAACCTACAATACCAACCCCATGAAAAGAACAACAGAATCCCTCTGACTGTCAGCACAGCCCCCAGATCAAACTTCAGACTCCATAATGGATGAATGAACAACTATGGAGCAATCTAGCTGTTTCCCACTAACAAACCCTCTCTCCTCCCTTTCTGTCTTTTGTATTCTAATTAGTCTCATTTTATACACTACTCTATACATGTCCTTTATGAGTTTGGGCTCATAAAAGCTTATGATATATATCTCTGATTTAGTTACTCTGTAAGGTGCAAATCTACCCTGCTTTATGCTCGCAAAACCACTGGTGGAGACTACTGTTCCAGCTGCTGCTTAGGAAAGTAGGTGCAATTCTGGCAGCAGAAAAATTCCTACTGGAAACGTTAAATCCAGAACAGGGGCATGGCCACCATACAGCTGCAACTACAATTAATGTCCCATAAATCCTGATAAGTAAACTAAACCACAGACAACTGCTAAGGGTAGGAGTCAAGCTCATGGTACATAGTTGTGTTTGGGTTCAAGTGTCTACACCATGGCTCCCTGAGCTCCTTGTCACTAGTGGCTAGGCTGACAGAGAAATATTTTCACTTACAAACAGAGCAAATTAGATCTAGAAACAGAAGAAGTGAGGAAAGCCCAGATTCAACAAAGTGTATATGCACTTTGAACACATGCTTCCCTGAATCAGCTTGAATTATGGAAACTTGTTGCATCTTTGCTTAAAACACACACACACACTTTTCAAGTATAACTGCTCTGTAAACCACCAATTCCTTTCCCAGAAGAGTCCTATAACTCAGAACTAAAATATACATCCCAGGAAACCCTATATGAGAATGGCTGTTATTCCATGGAATTGAATGTACTGCCTAAGAATTCATCAGCATTCTCCTTTTTTTATTACAAAAAGCTGCCTCTTCCAAATCAGACTCCCAATCCAAAGCCAGTAAATAAGCAAATAAATAATCCCATTTTGGACATTGAATATTTACAGTACAAAAGACAAAAGTCACTCCCAGAGTGAACTTTTTTAAATAAGGTGCACATCTTTAAATAAGGTGAATATTTTTAAACCAGAGCCCCAATTTGCAACTGGATATGTACCTGTGTGCACAAAAGGGGCCCCTCTCACATATCAAATAGCAGGATTTTGCAGTTTTTACACATCACACAGGCATCTTTTCTTCAAATAGTTCAGTGCAACTTTAAGTACAAGTACTTTAAGCCATTTAGTCACTCAATTCTAACAGATTTAACTGAGCCAACTATAACTACATGAAAGAAGGGAAAAGCTTCCCCCAGATATTTCACAAATAATATTTAGAGCTTTGTTGCAAGTCATTTTACCTGTCCCAAAAATTGTTTGATACAAAACAACTGTCTTCTCATTGGCATGCATGCAAAAATATTCTTTACATCATCCAGGTGTGGCTATTGTTGAAGCAGTTTTGCAATGTCCATTGTTTGAGGTGTTAGCTGAAAACTATGGATCACAATTTTATTTTTAATATTTTACTCAGACTTGGAAAATATGGAGATATTTGAGGGTATTTGTAAGAGGATTTCTTATTTCCTCACTTTCAGTTGCAAAATTGTTCTGATTCACCCTGACAGCCAGACTAAGATGAATTCACTTAGCTTAATGCAAGGGAATAAAAATTTGAGGGATTTTTTTTAGCAATCTTAGACTATCCAACCTCACTAGGAAGAACTTTTTCTGCAGTTCATATTCAGTGTTAGATTCCACAGTACAGAAACCCCTGACTGTGTGAGCACATACACATGTGCTCAGTTAGCAGCAGGAAAGGAAAATCATATATAGAGAGTTATGATTTCCCAATTCTTTCTGGCAGATCTTCTCAGCCACTCTCCATTCGTGTATTGCTCTTTCTTTATTAAAAAAATGAGAAGTGCAATCTTGAGTCTTGCCTCATTAAATTCTCTTCAACATCCTTGGCTATTGCATTGTTCCACAACCTAAAACAACAGTAAGTGTAGGATAGGTTAGAAATGCTTCCCAAATCATTTTTCCTGATGTCATGTAACAGCTCAGAATTGTCAGATCACAGAGGTTGTGGTAGAGAAGGCCTGAATTACCATCAAGCATTCTCAGTGGTGAGAGGTGATTAAGACACAGAGGCAGAGCAGTAGTTGATGTTGGGGAATATGGTGGCTTATTACCTATCAGTGAGTGTGAGTTATCTACCTTAGGAGAAAGATTAAAGATTCAAATGACAAGAGTCCACTAGGATATCTGAAGCTGGAAGAGAAGCTGACCTAATACAGAAAAATACTTAGAATAAATGGGAGAAAAGCAGGGATGCATAAGATCTAGAGCCAAGAGGCACAGCAAGAAGTCAGAACTTTGCTTGCAGCAAGGTGGACTAATACAATGACTTCTTCAAAGACATCATTCTATAGGACAAGGAAGCAGCTGTGGTATAACTGCATGGAACGCTGTGCTCAGTTCTGGGTCCCTCCTTACTGGAAAGATGTCAGCAAGGAGTTCTGATTAAAAGAAGTAAAATCATTTGGGAGGCCTGAAAAAAATTTAAATGGAGCTCAATTGGGAGAGTTCAGCTAAACAATGCCTCAAGTTGGGGAAACATGAGCACTGAAAAGATGTAAGCATCAAGATTGAGTAGAAGATCTGTAAGTATAACTAGGGGTAATGAGAGAGAGAGAGAGAAATGTGTAATGGAATATGACTATGTCATACTAGGATAAGCTTCTCACCAGTGAGGTACAGGGCTCTCCAAAAGGCAGAAGCCCCATAGTTTACTCCATTTGAAAATAGAAAATGTGCAATAGGCAAAATCTTATTCTGGGTGAAAGGATGGATTAGATGGGACCTGCTGAGTCTTGTCAACTATTTATTTCTATCACTTGTTCTGGGAAGGGGTAGCTTGACTAAGCAGTAGTGTCTGGGAAGCCCATCATATCTTCCTTTTTAGAGGGGGCCCTGATTAGCATTTCAATCTACCTCTGCTTGCCTGATACTGATCACATCAATCTCAGAAGCACTGCCTTGCAGATGGGCTACCTCCTGGTGTAACTGAAATCCCTGGTGCCACCTGGCCTGGGCATTTACTTACCGTATGACTTGAATTCCATAGCACTTGGTGAGTTCCTCTGCCAGCCTACTGGCACCACGGGCTGAGATGCGGTTCTTGTCCAGACTTTCAGAAACAAAGAGAGCATTACAGATGAGTTTTCATAACAGAACAAGAAAAGTGGCAAAAACTTATCAAAGTCTCTTTTCTCCCCCAACCTCCTTGGGAAAAGGTTCAATGTCTGCTATGTACTGTGGGAAGCCACTCTCTGTAATTCACTTGTCAGATTCAGGCTTTTTTCCTTCATCATTATTTACAGAAGGAAAATGCTGATGCATTCTCTACAACAACCTTCAGAGATTCATAGATGCATAGGTTATTAGGAGCTGGAAGGGACCTCGCAGATCATCAGGTCCAGCCCCCCTGCTCTAGGTAGGAAGATAACTGGGGTTAGGTGACCCCAGCGAGGTAACAGTTTACAGTCCTCTTGAAAACCTCCAGGGTAGATGACTGCACCACCTCTGGACAGAGTTTATTCCACAGTCTGGACACCCTGACTATGAAGAAGTTTTTCCTGGTATTAAGCCTGAAACAGCCTTCCAGGAGTTTGTATCCATTGGTCCTGGTCTTCCCCAGGGGTGCCCTAGTGAACAGTTGTTCTGATCTGCAATCAGATCCATTAGTATGAACTCCGGCACTTATAAACAGTCTCACTGGGTACCATCCAGTCAGAAAAAAACTGGAACCTCAAAAAAGACACCATTAGCCTGCCCTGAGACAGGATCAACTATATCTAAACCATTCCTGACAAATATTAATCTAACCTGTTCTTAGGAACCTCCAGAGCTGGTACCTCTGGAGACTTATTAAGCAGATTTATTTAATTCACTAGATCCTGTGACCAGATCAGGGTCAAAGATAGTTAGGAACAGACCACCTCCTCCTCAAAATACAACTTTCCTGCTAGTATCTGAAAAACAGCTAGTAAAACTGACCTACTTTTTTTGCTGAAGTTGGGTGGCATAGAAAAAAAGAGCAAAAAGTTCAATAATGAAAATTAGCTTTAACTATCTATTCTTAGAGAAAAAGCTCAAGAAAGCTCCTAGTTCATCAAAATATGTTCTCACTCTCTTCTTATCATAAATTTTAATTTTACCTAAAAGTCAACAGATATTTCTTTAGTGCATATAATGATGTATTTTCTGGCAGTACATTACAGACTATGACACATCTCCCTGCACTGTGTCATGTTCTAGGCAAGGTTTGCTCCATGGTACACAAGACAGGAACTACAGCTGTGTGGAAGTCTGCTTGTGTCTACAGTTTGTAGCAATTTCAACAAATGTCTCCTATTTAAAAGCTGTGATTCCATGCTCAGAGAGTTCAGTAATTAAAATTCTCCTTGGGTTACTTTTGATAATACTCACTCCAGTATCCTCAGCTTTGTCATTCCTGGGAGAATCTCAGCCAACTCAAAGGCACTGTCATCACCCAGGTGGTTCCAAGACAATCTAAACAAACAAAAAAAAAGGCTGAATTGGTCTGGCAAGGCAAGTGAAAGTATAAACACAAGAGAGGCAGCTTTGGTGTGGCCTCCTTCACATTTAGGAGACTCGTGGCAGGGCACTGGAGCTGGCAGCTGCCCCAGGCAACAACTTCACCTGGCCGGAGGGCTGCTGATATCATCTGGAGGACAGGGAGGAGCTGTAGGGGATAGTCAGGAGGCTCCGGGTCTTGGGTACGACCTAAAACTGCATCCTGCTAGGAGTGTGTGACCTCGTGGGGCTCTCTGTGGTGTGGGAGCTCCCAGGAAAGGCCAGGCCAGTTACCACCCTGGTGAAAGGTGGGGAGGGGTGCCTTAACCCCAGCCCCCACCACCGGGTGGGTTACCCCTTGTTTTGGAGGGCCTAGAGGGTGGACCCTTGGAAAGAGGAGAGAGCCATTAACTCAGGACCTGTCTGAGTTTCCCCTGACTGGCCCAAGCTGGGGCCAGGACTGGAAGGGTCAAAGGGCCAGGGGCCAACCGTGAGAGATGCCCAAAGGGCTAAGGGCCTGGGGTCCCAACTGGCCTGGAGGTGGGCCAGGGCTAGATGAGCCGAAGGTCTTGGTGCAGGGACCACACAAAGGAGAACCAGCTCGGGGAGCTATAGTGCCCGGTATGATGACAGAAGAGTCCGCTTGAAGGGAGGAATCCAGGTGGGGTTCAACAGTAGGGTTCTAGGGCCCAGAGGGGGGCTGGTGATTAGAAGAACATCTAGATGCCACCTGCAAGGCTTGGGCTGCAGTGTACAGGAGGAAAGGAGCCGCAGATAGCGCCTCCTGGCATCGGGGCATGAAATGGGCAGCCTCCTGCTTAATTAACATTGATTAATTAATTATACCATCAAGGCATGGCAGAAGAAAAGGTGGAAGGTTAGCCTAGGAACAGGTGGGTGGGCCACAGGGAAAGCCAAGAGGAAACCCAAGAGGAAACCACAAGATATTTGCTTATTTCCTGTATTTAGTTTATTGCACCTTCACCAAAAAGGAAAGTATTCCCTGGTTAAAGCCCAAGGAGACTTTATCTGTTCTCTGGCTATGTCTACACAAGACGTTGACTGCACAGTAGCTCATTACTACTGTGCAGTAATGTCGCATGGCAAGAAATGTGATGCAACGCTCTTGTGCAGTCGTAACAAGCTCCTGCGCAGTCAGCATCACCAAAAAACAATTTGGGGATGCTACCATGCAGTAACTCTGGTCACCATGCAGTCATTTAGTGCTTGTGTATGCAAGTACTA
>JAGPOW010002791.1:37680268-37693463 GCA_030014935.1 Caiman crocodilus
AGGTCTGCGGACTAAGGGATGCTTTCCTGATAAGCCCCTGACTTGGGAGTGTAGCCCAAGTGCTGGTATTGGGTCTAGGACCCAGTGGACGAACAGGCCGGTGTTTTCCAAGGTGCGCAGGGCCAGGAGTAAGTCCAGAGCCTTGGATGGTGGCAGCGGAAACCCCAGGCTAGTGGGTGTGCTCCAGGGAAGGGGTCGGCCGGATGCGAGGCACCCCAGGGAGGCACTCGGAGCCTGGAAGGTGGTCAGGCGCAGGGAGGTGGGCGGCTCAAAACGGGAGCGCCCCCTACTGGCCCGCCACACAGAGCAGTTATTGTGCATGACTCTTCTACTCAGCCCAGAGGGTAAGTCACGGTCTGTGGTAAGTTCAACCATTGGCCTCTGCTGATGCCAGCTTGTGCCAGGCAGTACTGTTTTTCGTGCTGCAGACATCTGCCTGCAAATAAGTGTTCTGAGATTACATCACAAATACACAGCAACTTTCACTCTCAAAGGGTCTGATTCAAAGCCAGATTAATTCTATGGTAAGGGCATCTTTCTTCTAACATTTATGGCTTACCTATCAAGCACTTAAAGACAGAATAAAAGTTTACATTATATAGAAACAGATAATATAAAAATCAGACATGAACATCTCCTGCAGTCTTAGCAGTAACTAGTTTTGTTGCTCAAAACAAAAGAAAGTGACTCACTTGATTTTCTTTAGATTTTGCATTTCCAGCAGGGTTGTGGCTATTTTTACCAGGCCAACATCTTCAAATTTGTTAAGGCTTAAACTTTAAAGGGAAAAACATGCCATATTATTGGAGAGAATGCTGAGCTTCATCCTGACTACAGCATTTTATTTAACAGGTCCCATCCACTGGATGGAATTAAAGCTGCTACAATATTCACAGAAGAAGGTACTTTGAAAGTCAAAGAAAAAGGGTTTTTTTTTAACTTTCTGAGGAAGAGTTCGAACTACTTTATGAGATATTAAACTATCACGTATCTAATTAGCTGGTCCCATTAAATGGTACAGTAATACATTCACTTCTTTTGAGAAAAGACATTCTGTACCTTGTCCTGTATTAGAGGAGAGAGAAGACTGGGTTGCAATGAAAGAAACAGTCAAAACAGATATACTGAGACTAGAAGCAAAATCAAGCATTTCCAGAGCTTGTAAGTGTTGGTAATGGGGTACAGGATTTAAGTCTAGTCCTTGATAAAGGGAAGCCAGATACAGTGCTTAGTTCTTGATCCAGATTTTCCCAAAGAGCATTTTAATCTGCAGGCTTCTTAAGCAGGCAGCAGCTGTTTAACTGGAATCAGTCTTCAGCTACTTCATATTTTGGAGCTAAAATCTTGATTCATGTATGTAATTCTGACAGTTAACTATTTTGTAGTCTTTATCAAACTTGTTTATTTCCTATACTGGCACTTAAGAACTCATGGATATATACCCACTTCTGTGCCTGATGCATAACTGCCACCCACCCTTTTTGGCAGACAGATTTCAAGAAAGGAACCCACTTGATTTCTTCCAGGCGATGAGTATCCTTCAGGGATTCTGCGAGATGGATGCAACCTTCATTACCAATACTGTTATTGTTCAAGCTGGAAAGAATATTCCAAAAATACCATGTATTCAGTAACGTAACTTTATGGAGAGAGGATGAAATTCACTACACAGTGCAAAAACTATAAAACCAAAGTCCCATTTAAGCCTTCAGCACTGTATCTCATTTACTTTGGGAGTACCCATACCGATCAGATTATAAACGAAAAAATAAAACATTTTATGCATGATGCTTATTAGAAAATAAAACCTATTGTCAGCCTGTGAAAAAGCTGCAAATGCTCTTGATAGGCAACCAACAGTGCACTTATCAGGGAAATGCTCAACTCAGTGATGGTTTGTAAAAACTGTAATGCTTCATGCTTCCATATTGAAAATTATGATGGCATTGCCAGTGAAATTATGCTCTTGGCTACATGTTTGCAAGGTTACCCGATTTGACACATCAGACCATTCTGAGCAGCTAAACTGGGCTTCAGTGGAAGATTCAAGGAAAGAATTGCAAATGTTCCTTCTCTCACTAGGAATTCATATGGCCCCAAGAACACTGTAGTATAGGAATGCTTGGGACAGGCATACTTACATAAGTCTTTTCAGTGAAGGCATTTTGCAAATGCTAGGCACCAGCATCTGAATGGCTACGTCATCAAGTTTCAGGAAGCCCAGACTAGGAAGCAAAGGGACACAGGAATGAATGTTCACAGATTTAACTGGAACAGCAACCTTCTTGGTAATCAAGGAGCTGTCAGATCAGAGGGGGGCTGAAAGATCTCAGTGGTCTGTATGAAAACTGTCATCAGGTTAGTTGATTAGATAAAGAAAGCATCATAACAGCCATATTAATGTTTTGTAGTTATGTCCTATACAGTATAGAAAAATGAAATGAAATGTAATGAAAAATCCTTATTTCTAAGATTGAAAAACAAAAAGGGCTTGATTATAGTCCACTGAAGTCATGGGAGTTTTGCCACCACCTTCAACAGAAACAGAATAAAACCAGAAGTGTATGATTCATGTATAGATATGTTTCAGAAAAAAACAAGCTCTTCTTTCCCTTTCAGGTAAAACTATCCCCAAAGGAGATGTGAAGAAAAGAAGTCTTCCTTCTCTAAGTCTGCAAGTTAAAAGGGGCAGAGACTTGTAAGTTCACTGGTAATAGATCTGGCTGGAATTTTTCAAATATAATTATACATAATCATTTTTTTTCAAAACAAAAACATCACGACATCATTTTTTTTTCCTCAGAGCAAAATTCCTTTGTTTTTTAAAATGTCCTCAGTGGAACTTTTAATGAGAAAAATCAGTTTGTTGATTCCTCTGTAACAACATATTATTTCATGTGTTTGTTTTATTATCACTTTTCACTGGAAAATATAGACAATGTTGAGAGGGTTCACTTCCATAATGAAACTTTTCCTTTTAGGAATAACCAATTTTGGAGGAAAGCCTTATAGCAGGGTCAAGCAAATTTTAGTATATGTGGTTCCCAAAATATTGACTAGACAAAAGGGGAGCTCCCAAAAATCAACAAATACCAGTTACAAATATGGTTCATTACTTGCATGGATTATCTGTATATGTGATAAAATAAAAGCATTAAATGTTCAGAGAGATCTCCTATGCCTTTTAGAACAGCTTCAATTAAAATAGCAGGCCAATGCTTTACAATTGTTAGGAGATGTCACAAAATCTATATAGTAAAGGTAGAAAAAATAAATACATGCAAAAGTGAGTTACAAAAAGGGGAAGGAAGGGAACTCAATAGAAAATGTGATGGGGAAGAGGAAACAGCCAACTTGAAAAAATCTGAATGAATTTTTTTCAATATCACTTCTAACATTAAAGCAGCAGTTTTCAAACTGTGTTTCATGGAACCCTAGGGTTCCATGACAGGTCATCACGGGTTCCTCAAAGAGATTGGGAATAATGACTGAGCAGGCCAGAAGGCAGTGTGACTCCAATGTGGGGCCAGATCACCTGGCTCCACATCAGACTTTATAATAGGGGTAGGGCTTCTGCAGCAGAGGAAGGGATTTGAAAGGGTTCTGTGACTTTAGGAATTTTGACAACCACTGCATTAAACCAAATGGCTTCAGACACTACCAACCCTGACCGTTTTCAAACTGAAGTCTCTTTAGAACAAGAATGGTGTTTAACATAGATTTACAAAGCTCCTAGCAAAAGGAGGATACCAATATGATGGATGTTTCTATAGAGATATAAATGATAACTTCCTGTATGCTCTTCAGGTGGTAACACCCATGCTAGGGATGTCTTAGGCTAGTGCTAGACTTTGGCCCAGATGGTGGCAGACCAAGGTCAGAGCTGTGTTATGTTAGCATAACTTTACCTGCAGAAGTGCTTCTGTAAATACCACTAACTGTCACTAGCAGATGTTGCCTTCTGTGGGGGCTGAGTATAGCCGGTGGGGCTGTAGGTACTTCGACTGATGGAGTAGAATTAGGCACAGACATGTACTGGTTGAATTGAAATAACTTTACTTACACTACTGAAGTACACGGACTATCGATGTACACAGTGTAGGCACCTTCCGTAAAAGTTGCAATCCAGGTAGAGCTCTAAACAACACACCAGTGTTTTCCAAGCATGCAGGGTATGGGGTACGTCGAGACAGTCGGTGACAGGGAGTCGTTGGTGGGTGATCAGGCCTCCAAGTTTGCTCCGAGATGCACATGGAACTCTCTTCCGAAGTACATGCCGAGTTCTCTGACTTGGGCAGAAACTGCCCTAGCTTTTATACGGCTAGCGAGCCAATTGCTAGTTGTCAGGTAGGAATAATTTACAACAAGCCAATAGGTACCGTGCATGCAAACAATGCGATTGCTAAGCTTGGTGGGGACTGTTCACTGCACCAAGGTTTTCCCGCCATACTAAGGGATTTTTTGGACTGAGGAATCGCGTTGTGCCTAGAAATTCCACTGTGCCAAGGCACTTTTAATTACTGAGTACAGACACTTTCCAATGCACCTTCTAACATGACCACTGTCATTCCTAAAATTACCACCTTTCTGAATCAGGACACGGGTGTACATGTACTTCAGAGGTACTGAGGATACCAAGGACAGCTACAACCAAAATCCCTGAGGATACCAAAGCACTTGAGCTGTCTACAACCTTCTGCCCCTCCCTGCTTTTATGCCCACCCCACCTTGCACACCTGAAGACATTCAAACATCTTCCCCAGCTAATGTTTACTAGCCATCAGTGAAGTTACACCCATCCACGCCACAAGCTAGAAGGTAACTATAATTTAATGATAAAGCATACAGTGGCCTCACAGATTAGAGTTAACTTACTTCAGCTCTTCAAGGCCATGGCACTGTTGCAGCCCTGCAACCAGCTGCCTCATTCCAATGGGCATAATGGTACTTGATGTCAGCCTGAAAAATAAGCATAGCATTGATTTAGAGCAAAATTGTTCACTAGGACAGGAGTGACAGGAATCCCTTTGCCCACCACAGATGTGCAGTCACTTCTGGGGTAAAAAATGAATGCTTTTTAGCAGCATGTAAGATGACTGTTTAGGACAGGAAGTGACTAACCCCAATTTCTAACAACATATTAAAACACCTAAAACAAACAGTTTCATCCACATGAAACTACAGGAGAAAACTGAAATCAACATAGATTCATAGACTGTTAGAGGCTGGAAGGGACCTTGCAGATCATCAGGTCCAGCTCTCCAGCTCTAGGCAGGAAGACAACTGGAGTTAGGTGACCCCACTGAGGTGATTGTCTGGTGTCCTCTTGAAAACCTCCAGGATAGGTGACTGCACCACCTTTGCAGGGAGTTTATTCCACAGTCTGGACACCCTGACTGTGAAGGAGTTTTTCCTGGTATTAAGCCTGAAGCAGCCTTCCAAAAGTTTGTATCCATTGGTCCTGGTCTTCCCCAAGGTGCTCTAGTGAACAGTTGTTCACCGAGCTTCTGACGCACTCCTGTGATATAGTGGTAAGCCGTTATCAAGTCCTCTCTCAACCTTCTCTTCAAGCTAAAGAGGCCCAGGTCCCTCAGCCTTTTCTCATATGGCTTGCCTTGCAAGTCCCTGAGCATATGGGTGGCTATTTCTGAACCCTCTCAAGTTTTTCCATGTCCTTACTGTGGTGCCCAGAACCAGATGCAGTACTTCAACTGCGGTCTCACTAGTGCTGAGTACAGCGGGAGTATCACTTCCTTAGTCTTCCACGAGACACATTGGTTGATGCATGCCAGTGTGTTGTTTGCCCTGCTGACCACTACCTCACACTAACAGCTCATATCTATACAATGGTAGATTATTACCCCTAGGTCCCTTTCGGCCATGGTGCAAGTCAAGCTGTGGCCATCGAGCCTGTTTGTATGTTGAGGGTTGTTTGCCCCCAGATAGAGCACCTTACACTTGTAAGTGTTAAACTTCACCTGGTTCCAGTCTGCTCAACTCTCCAGCCTGCCCAGGTCCACCTGTATCTGCAACCTAACATCTGGCACAACCACATTGCCCCATAACTTGGGTGTCATCCACAAACTTGGCCAGTGAGCTTTTCACTCTCCCATCCAAATCATTGATAAAGATGTTGAAAAGCACTGGTCCAAGCACGGATCCCTGAGGGACACCACTGGCCACTTTGCACCAGGATGACTCAGACCTATTCATGAGAACTCTCTGGGCCCTACCATGTAGCCTGTTTTCCACCCACTAAACTGTTGAGCAGTTGAGCCTGCAATCTTCCAGTTTTCCCACAAGGATATCGTGGGATACTAGAGCAAAAGTCTTTTGGAAGTCTAGGTGTACAATGTCTACCACGTCTCCGGTCTCCAGGAGACATAAATTAATTAATAGTCACAGGATTTAGTCATAGAACAAGAGCAGATAGTTGTACCTTTGTAAAAAGCATCAGAGGACTGTTGGTGCAAGTGAACCTGGGATTTGGGGCTTATGCTCATACAGTAGAGCTCTGCAGCTATTTCTGCCTATGTTCACTTTCTAAGAATTTGCATAAAGGATTTCCCTGGTCCCTTGAAGCTTTGCCCCAAATTCATGTTCAGGTTCTGGGCAGAGTTAAATCCTGAAGAGTCAAAATGCTGCAACAGAGCCAGTTCTTGTGAGATTTCAGAGAGGCATCCAAACATTAACAGGAACAATGTCCACAGTATTTCCCTATAGAAAGACAGAGGCTCTAGTCCTGTCTCTCATCCACACTAAGGCTACTCTGCAACACTCTGATAATTTAGATGAACTTTAAAATGAGAGTCAAAGATTCCTACATCACACTAGACCCTTCATTCAACATGACTAGAGTCAAAGGGCACTGACAGATGTGGGGAAAAAACCCCAGTGTTTTACCAGAAGAGGAACTGAGTCAGTGTGACTCAAATCCCCAACATCTGTATACCTCACATACTTCAGCAGGGCTTTTGGTGCTTTTATCAAATTGGTGATTAAATCAGGTATTAAATAAAAGCACTAAAAAACCCCATTGAAGAGCATGAGCTATACAAATGCTGGGCAACCTGGGTCAAACTGACATGATTCCTCTTCTGGTCATGTGTTGTGCTGGGTGTGAGGGCAGGCTGAACTGAAAATAAAGCAGTGGGGTTTTTTTCCACATCTGTAAGTACCCATAGGCCACGTCCAGACAAGTGTGGCCGTGTGGTATATGGCACTGCAGATGCATCTGAATTCCACTTTTCCCACCATCTGACCTTTTGGTTTGATCCATTATAAAGTTAGGGTCTAAGTCTGGAGTCCTAATCCTGCTTCAGGTCTGTTTTTTGTTTTTATTTTCAGAAAAAAACCTATGTCACATGCTGTTCCCAGAAACCAAAATTTCAGGCAGATCATGGAAACACCATGTTTGATTTGGTATTCTCAACAGACTTGAGAGAAACATTCAAAATGCGAGAATTTCACAAGAGAATAAGGTAGGGAGCTGCAACAAGCTGCATCTTGTGAAGGAGGAGATTGTAAGAATGTACATTCAGCAGTAAAATAATCTTTTTAATATAAATTACATACTCAAACTTCTTCAGCTCTGGAAGAGATAGAAGAGCATGGGCTAGAGTTGCTGCTTCAGTATTGTTGAGATCAATGTGAGACCATCTGCAAAGACAAAACACCATCTTTGGAGGTTATGAACAGAATCAATAATAACACTCTGACCATAGACCACAGGTGCATTGGAGGTTTGTGATATTTGCAATTATTCTATATGACTTTCTGATCAAATGTGAGCCTGGAGTGATTTTTGCCAGACCCATGGTCCCTTTCAAAATACGTTAAGGTATATGGAGTAAGCAAAACTTTGGTTCAAAGTTCTTTATCAACATAATCTCATTATGATACCAGGCCAGAAAATCCCTGCAGTCTGAGGACCAAGTAGTAGGTGGAGTTTGGGTTCATTAGATATATCATGCTTATAACCTGGACTCCTCTATCTCTGACTACCCCAGGTTCTCTTCCAGGAGTTCTATTAGCTGAATGTACTAGCAAGTAAAAAAACAAAGACTTTAGCATGAAGAGTTACTCCATTAGTGCCATTAGAGATAGTCCTCTTATAGCAGCAGCAGTTTACTCTATTATCAAATCTTAAATTTACTTGTACATATGCAGGTTACTATTTAAAATATGATTAACCTGTTAATTACATCTTAAATGTAACATATGTCAGGGGCCTAAGGAGAATTTTCAGACCCACCAAAATGCCAGTACATGGTATGTTGCAAAATGCTTCAAACTTGATATCTAACTTTCTTGTGCCCTGTGCCCCAACTCACAGCAGGGTATATACACCTGCCTGAATGGTGACAAATCCTCTCATGTGCAGGAGGGCACAAAGCTGAATGTCAGACTGTACTGGTACAGACTCGGAGAATCACAGAAAATTAGGGTTGAAAGGAACCTCAGGAGGTTATTTAGTCCAACCCCCTTATCAAAGCAGGATCATCCCCAAATAGATCATTCCAGCCAGACTTTGTCAAGCCAGACTTTAAAATCCTCCAAGGATGGAGATTCCATTTCCTCTCTAGGTAATTTGTTCCAGTGCTCCACCACTCTCTCCTAGTGAGAAAGTTTTTCCTAATATCCAACCTAAACCTCTCTTGCTACAACTTGAGACCATTGCTCATTCTTCTGTCATCTGTCACCCCTGAGAACAGTCCAGCTCCATCCTCTTTGGAACACCCCCCCTTCAGGTAGTTAAAGGCTGCTATCAAATCCCCCCTCAGTCTTCTCTTCTCCAAACTAAATAAGCCTTTCCCTCAGCCTCTTCTTACAAGTCATGTGCCCCAGCCCCCAAACCATTTTCATTGCTTTCTGCTGTACTCTCTCCAACTTGTCCATATCCATTCTATAGTAGGGGGCCCAAAACTGGACACAGTACTCCAGACATGGCCTCACCAGTGCAGAATAGAGACAAATAATTACTTCCTTTGATCTCCTGACAGTAATCCTACTAATGCAGCCCAGTATGCTGTTAGCCTTCTTGGCAACAAGGGCACTCTACTGACTCAAATTCAGCTTCCTGTCCACTGTAACCCCCAGCTCCTTTTCTGCAGAGCTGCTGCTGAGCCAATTAATCCCAAGCCTTAAGTGATGCATGGGATTCTTCCATCCTAAGTGCAGGACTCTGCACTTGTCCTTGTTGAACCTCATGAGATTTCTTTTGTCCCAATCCACCAATTTGCCTAGGTCACTCTGAATCCTAGCCCTACCATCTAGTGCATCTACTACTCCCCCTTGCTTAATGTCACCCATGAATTTGCTTAGGGTACAATCCATCCTATCTTCCAGATCATTAATGAAGATATTAAACAAAACTGGTCCCAGGACCAACCACTGGAGCACTCTACTTGAGACCAGCTACTAGCTAGACATTAAGCCATTGGTTGCTACCCAATGAGCCCAACAATCCAGACAGTTTTCTATCCACCTTACAGTCCATTCATCCAGCCCATACTTCCTCAACTTGCTTGCAGGAATGCTATGGGAGACAGTATCAAAAGCCTTGCTAAAGTCAAGGTATACCACATCCACTGGTTTCCCTGCATCCACAGACCTAGTCATCTCATCATAGAAGGCATTCAGGCTGGTCAGGCATGACATGCCCTTGGCAAATACATGTTGACTGTTCCTAAGCACCTTCTCCTCGAAGCGCTTAGAAATGTATACTCTGAGGACCAGCTCCATGATTTTTCTGGGGACTGAAGTGAAGCTGACTGGTCTGTAGTTCCTTGGATCCTCCTTCGCTTTCTTAAAGATGGGCACTATATTTGCCCTTTTCCAATCATCCAGGATCTCCTCTGATCACCACGAGTTTTGAAAGATAATGGCCAGTGGCTCTTCAGTCACATCAGCCAACTCCTTCAGATGCATTGCATCTGGCCCCATGGACTTGTATATGTCCAGATTTTCTAAATAGCCCCTAACCTGTTCTTTCACCAGGCTGACCTACTCCCCAAACTGCACTGCCTGGTGCAGTAGGCAGCAAGCTGAGGTAAGATGGAGGTAAAAAAGGCTTTGAGCACTTCAACCTTTTCCTCATCTTGTGTCACTAGGTTGCCTCCCTCATTCAGTAAGGGACCCACACTTTCCCTGACTTTCCTCTTGTTGCTAACATACTTTTAGAAACCCTTCCTGTTACCCTTCATGTCACTTGCTAGCTCCAATCCCATTTGTGCTTTGGCTGTCCTGAATTCATCCCTGCATGCCTGAGCAATATTCTTATACTTCTCCCAAGTTGTTTGTCCAAGCTTCTACTTCTTGTAAGCTTCCTTTCTGTGTTTAAACTCACTGAAGACTCCTCTGCTAAGCCAAGCTGGTCACCTGCCACATTTGCTATTTTTCCTGCACATCAGGATGGTTTGTTCCTGCACCCGCAGTAAGGTTTCTTTAAAATACAACCAACTTCTCTGGGCTCCTTTTCTTCTCAGACTTGCCTCCCAGGAGATCCGCCCTATCAGTTCCCTGAGGAGCCAAAGTCTACTCTTCTGAAGTCCAGGGCCCATACTCTGTTGCTCTCCAATAATTCTTCCCTGTTTGTGAGCAGCAGATCAAAAAGAGCACCGCCCTCAGTTGGCCTCTCCAACACTTGTACCAGGAAGTTGTTTCCAATGCTCTCCAAAAACTTCCTGGATTGCCTGTGCACTGATGTACTGCTCTCCCAGCAGCTATCAGGCTGATTGAAGTCCCTCCTGAGAACCAGGGCCTGTGATCTGGAACTGCTCCTCCTACTCACTTCATCTCCTGGAGGCACTTAGGCACATGTCCAGAAAGGTATTTAGGTATCTAACTCCTAGTTAGGTGCCTAAATAAATTTTAAGGATCTGGCCCTTAGACTTCTGACATGTTACATTTAATATGCGAATAACAGTTAATCATGCCTTAAACCAGGGGTGGACAAATACAGCCTGCAGCTGCTCCTGGGGTGCTCTGCAGGGGGCCAAGCCCCAACAACTCACACCACGGCAGCCTGCTGCTGATGCCAATGGTCCATCCCTGACCAACGTGCACAGCTTCTGGCCGGGCTGGTCCCAGTACAGCTTCACCCAGGTGCTGCTCTGCTCCCCTTGACACCAGTGGTGGCTCTTGCTCCTGATCTTGCCCCTACCATGCTGTGATGCACCATGCCATGCCACTGTGGATGAGCAGCTTTAGCCAGGCAGCTCCTGCCACAGCAGGATCTGGCTCCAGCTCCCATCCATTTTCCGTCTTAAGGCGACTGGTAATTGAAGCCAGAGCCCCATGCACTGGGGCAGGAGACACACAGCTGAAGCTGGCTATCTGCCCACTTGCTGGGAGTAGCATGGCATGGCATGGTGTGGGAGATAGGGGGAGCACCACTGGAGGTTAGGGAAGCAGAGCAGCACCTAGCTAGCTGCAGTTGCACTGGGAACAGCCCTGAAAGAAGCTGCTCAGCACAGTGTGGTATGGCATGGCAGAGGCAGGAGCCATCGCTGGAGGCAGGGAGAGAGGAACAGCACCTGGCTGGGCTAAGCTGGAGGCACTAGTTGGGGTATGGCACAGGCTACCCCAGTGTGAGTGGGCAGGGCTCAGCCCCATGCAGAGTGCCACAGGGGCAGCATGCACTACACCACCCAGACAAGCTCTGCTGCATGTGCCCCCCGCCCCTCCTTCCCTCCCTCACCCATGGCAGGCTCCTGGGACCTAGTGCCCAAGCATCCACACACAAATGCACATCCCCCTGCCCGCTCCCATACACATCCCACAACACCCACCCACCACAAGAGGGCAGAGCTAAGTAGGGAGCAGCCCCAGCTCGGAGATGTCAACATCATGATCCCAGCTTTGACTGCCCATCACACTCCTGAACACTGCTCCCCACCTACTGGCAGCCCCATAGGGAGTTTTGGTGAATTGTTGCACTGGGAGAGTGATGTGGGTGGGGTGTGCTCTCCTGGCACATGACAGCTCATCAAAACTCGCCATGTGGCTCTTGGGCCCAAATAATTGCCCATCCGTGCTTTCAACAGTGACCAGCAACATGTGTAAGTAAAGTGAGATAATAGAGTAAATGAGTCACAGGATTATTTCATATATAATGTGGAAAAACTTTGAGGCTCTTTTGTGTCATGCTTTAAATTGTGTATGTGGCCACTCATGCCCTGGGGCCTGTCAGAACTTTGTGTGCTGCCCAAATGGACACATGGTTTTGTAGGTCCTACTGCAGGGAGATCTGGGGATTGGGCTGCTACAGCCCGATGCCAGGCTCCCTGTGTGCTGGAAGAAATAAAACCATGTGTGCTGCCCAGCTGAGTGGCATATAGGTTTTTACTCATCCCTAGAGCACAAGGACCCTGGGATCAGGTTGCGGCAGCCCAAACCCAGATTCCCTGTGCCCTGCAGCTGCAATTTTAATGATCAGTTGACTGTCAGCTGTGGCTGGGGACTGGTTTGATTCCTGGCCCCAATTGATAATCAGCTGGCAGTAAGCACCCCAGTTTCATCTTGCTGCTGCAGGGGGATCCCAGACTCATGAGCCCAGGCTACTCTTGTACCAGCCAGTAAGACATTATTGGGACCTAATCCCTGATCCCACGTCCTGCCATACACGGATGGCATGGCAGGAAGCACAACTGTTGGGATTGCAGATTAGATCCCATCTTGTCTTACAGTGAATGTCTATCAGGGGCCCTGAAGTCAGAATAATTACCTCTGCAACATCCCTGGACTTCATTGGAGTTGGCCAGTGTGTGTACATCCAGGAAAAAGTGTTTAACCACTGCTGATAAGACTATCTAATTCCTCATTTCTACTCATCATGACAACATAAGACATGCCAGACTGGGTCAGACCACAAGTCCATTCGATCCACTCTCCTGCCTCTCAGTGGCAAAGACTGGATACTAAGAGGAAGAGTGCATATGCATGGCCTGTCCAGACTGTTACGCCTCAGCTCTGTGTTCTTGGGCAACTCTGGCACAGGATGCAGTCTGTCTGACTCACAAGGACTCTCCCCTCCTCCCTCCCCTCCTCTACATAAACAAGACTGATTAAGATGCAGTGAGAGACGCACCTAAGACCCTCCAGATAAGGGTGACAAGAGTGAAACAACTGCCCTAGATCTCATTTGCATCTGAGATGGAACCAGATGACCATTCATTTACATGAGAGATGGAGA
>JAGPOW010002791.1:37700542-37779559 GCA_030014935.1 Caiman crocodilus
TACCAAGGTTAGTCCCACCGCTGTCAAGAAATTAATTCCTAGTAGTAAAGGCTTCCAGGATTTATAAACTGTTATATGCTTACATTCAACTGGCTTTACCTATTCTTCAACTTGCTGCAGTGTTTGCCTTTATTTATTAAAAAAAATAGAATATAAAACTACAGCTAACATTCAGTAATCTGAGAAATTTGCTATGACAAGTATAGTGCTTAACAAAAAAAACCTGTTCCTTCCTACCTGTTGTCGATACATTGAAAACCTGCTATCAATTGGCTCATATTTAATCATTCTCTTTTCAATCAGCTGATTAATTTGTGCATTGACTTCATCTTCAGTGATTCTTACTATGTTAGAGGACTCAGTTACAGCTCTGTTTACATTTTCATATAATCTTACATGATAGCCTAAAAAGGCTCATCTGCACTGACAGCAGTGTGTCTTGCTGCTGAGCATGCCCCGCCCACTCTTTGACCCCCCAAGTCTACTGACATGGCCCAGAACCTGAATCTCTACACATAGGTTCTTCTGGGTTCACCCACAAAGCCTGCTTCTCAGGCCTGTGGGTGAGAGCTGGAGGGTGGATGATAGTGATGACTGGACAGCTTCACTGACAAACTTCTACCTCTGGAGCACCTGGGGGAACCTGAGTTTGGGGGAGGCAGGGGATGTGTTCAACCCTGTGTTCTCCAAGACACACTACTGTGTTAGCATAGACAAGCTCAGAGCCTTTTGCTGACATCCCAGTCCAATGTATACCTGATAAGAGACCATCAAAGTTTTCAATTCCATAGAGATACTGCAAGGTTCATTTCCCTTTTAATGTTTGTGTGTAATCCCCATTATCACTATGTGGGTGGTGGGGGTGGGTCCTTCCTGTAATGCACTGGGAGAACTCCTACATGATTGGAAATCTCATGCATTCAAGGTAGCTCCTCTTGTGCCTTGATTTGTGTCAGTAGGTGGGGTGCTCCTTCTAGGAAGCATCTCCAAAATAGCTCTCACTGAAAGAATCCAGCTACAGCTAAAAAGGGTTGGACGGAAGCCTTGGAGACTAGAATTCTGTTTATTTACAGACAAGTTACAGATTAAAGAATAACTTCATGCCATGGTGCTCTTCTGAGCGAGAGATGCAACTTCCATTGAAGCCAATAGACAGGTTTCACACTGGCTTTGTTGGCTCAATCCTGACTTGGAGGTACTATAACAAAGGATCTAAGTGGTTTAGTCCCTGAAGCCCACTGACTCTGGCTTTGGCGGACAAGAGGGTAATTAGTCCCTCCTGATCATTTACTGATCCAAGTAGATGAACCCCCCTCTCTTCTCCCCCAGAACTCTCTGTTCTATTATGTTTTTTATACCAAAGAAAAAGCAGTCAAGAGTCCTTAGACTAAACATATGCTGTCTTACTTTATTAAGTGAGAAACATGCATCTGGGGCAAGCGAGCCAGGAGGCATCTCAGCCCTTCATTGCCGAGCTGATTCCCAGAGAGGCTGAAATGAAAAAGAACATGGTGACAAAAACAAGCATCAGCCCTGTCCTTATAGCCAAGACTACTCCTTTAACCCAGGAAGATCAAAACCAAACATTCCAGGCCAAAGCCTCAACTAAACAGCTCATGGTAAAAACCGCAGAGAAAACTTTCCACAGTAGGAAGACTGGAAAACAAAAGACTTTAAACATGATACCATGATAAAGAACTACCTCCCAAACTATACTATAGCAAACCTTTGAGAGCCACTTTAATTAAAGTGCCCAGAGCATCTCATGTATCAGTGTTCCTGCACTTCAAATTGGTGGTGGGAACTTCATCTCAAGCTTGTTGAACAAACTTCAGTTAAAGCACCCCTACTGCTATTTTGAAGCATAGGGACACTGATACATGAGACATGGAGGCTGGCTGAAGCACACTAATTAGCATACTCCAGCAGGCTCAGTTAATTGAGTCTGCTCTGATGTGCTGTAATTACAGTGCATTGGAGCAGCCTCCTGGCATGTGTACAGGCACCCTGTGGACCTGCTCCAAAGCCAAGTGAAATCAATGGATAAGAATGTCACTGATTTCAATGAGCATTTTATCCAGCTCTAAGAGTTCAGTATGCATTGGCCTGCAGTAGAATGGACACACCACAACAGAACTAGGCCAAATGGTAGAGTCAAACTCTTTCTGTGGACTCTGCATCTCCCTTTAGAGCTATAGAATTCTCCAGTTTATCATGGATGGAGCAATGGGGGCTGGAGCAAGGTATGTTGTCCCTCCACAACTGGATTTGAATACTTCAGTAAGGTAGCATAAATAAAGTTTGCAGTGTTTCTACTTGTGCCATCCCCAGTTTGATACTTTCTCTTGCTTGAGGCTGGTGGCCTTAAGTACTCAGTGGATGTACACATA
The DNA here is from genome assembly GCA_030014935.1 of Caiman crocodilus. Classification (NCBI taxonomy): domain Eukaryota; kingdom Metazoa; phylum Chordata; order Crocodylia; family Alligatoridae; genus Caiman; species Caiman crocodilus. The sequence continues at coordinate 37,702,933 of JAGPOW010002791.1, forward strand.
TCTGTAACTACCTTGTAGCCCTCTGTGACTCTGTAGCATAATAGAATGGCTCTTCAGGTTTTACTTGGGCAGTATCACTTCTCTACCTGATCCAACCCCTGAATAGTCATCTTGTGTTCCCTCATTCTCTATCTCTTTTTTCATGTGATGAGATACTGTATGTATCCATAATTAATAGATGAGGCTCATCAATGTATGGTGAGCTTTCTCTCACCAGCTCTGTACATCTTCTATTCAGGGTAATGCTAAAACCACTCACTCCACTTCTGCAAGATGGTCACATTGTTCAAGGATTTTGCAGAGATCCTGTATCTCATTTGGTCCAATGCTGCAACTTGTCAGCCTGTTTAAAGAGCCAAATGAGACAGAAAAGTAATCAACGATAGATTTAGATATACTCCCTCACAGCGATCCAGCCTCCATATTGAAAGCTATGAATCCCTAGTTGATCTTCTTTCCAGGAGTCTGCTGGATCTTTCCAAATATGAAACCTCAAAACATCTCTGAGGTTGGTAATGATTATCTCTGTGTTTCAAGGGAAGAAACTGAATTACAGAGAGAAAAATCCACATTTTCAAAGCTGGTTACTGATTTCTGGATGCCCAAGCTGAGACATTTTGGAGTTTAATTTGTAGACATATTAAGCACCCACAACTTACATTAACCTAAGTGGAGGTTATGGACCTTAAATACTCTTGAAATCACACACAAGGTTTCTCATATTGAGCACCCAGACTTGGAGATTCTTTAAAATGCAGCTGCTAGTTATTTGGCCATCTTTATAGGAGTCACTGACAGAACTGCAAACAAACCCCAAGACCTCCTTACTCTACTTGCTAAAAGACCAGGTCATCAAGAAGTGCAGCTACTTGCAGTGAATCCAGAGCTTTTGTCCAACATGGCAAAGATGTTTGACACTATCCTTACAACTGCAGGAGCATATTTAAGATGTTAAAAAAAAACTAAGATTTCATTATAGATAATACAAATCTTAGCCATGTGTTATTTTGTTACATTTGATTTTGGTAGTTTTTTAACAAATGCTAACATTTTCAATTCATTCAAAAGAAGTGAAATTATAAAGAAATATTATGTGTACCTACCTGCAGGATATTTCTTGGATTTTCATATTCTTTGCTAGACACAAAAAGGCATTTTCACTGCACCTACATTAAACATAAGCAAAGACAGTCTTCAGCCACTACTACACTCTTCTTAAAGGGCAAACTTTGAAATCCACTCATAGGAATTCAATAACAGCTGTGTTACAGGGAACAAAGAGATTTCATTTCCTTACCTGACTTCTACCTCTCTGATTCGCTCACATAGATTAATGGAGTTGGCCAGCAAGAGAATGCAATGTGGTGATAACTTGTTATTTCTAATACTGTTGGGGAGAAAAGAAATCAGTTTCATTTAAACAAGCTGAAATGCAAAGAAGTTAAAGCCTCGTTTTCAAAAAAGGTAGCCATGCTACTGAACACATTGCATTTGAACAACCTAATTCACCATTGCCATTCTCCAGTTTTTTGCTGGTGTAACTTCACCTCTGTAAAGCTAGACCAATGAAATAGTGAATAGGTCCCTGTTTCTACATGCCTTTTTTTCCTGACTGTATTTGCAACTCAGGTGTCAGCCCAGTACATGCAGATACCCAGTTCAGGCAGAAAAGTAGCTGTGTGCACAAATTATTTGAAAGTATGCCCATCTGTATTTCTGGAAACTGACTTCTTCCTAAGCTATATGGCAGTTCAATGTCAGAGCCTAGATAGATTGCTTCCTTTTATTCTCATCCATTCATACAGCAACCATCATGGGCCTGAACAAAGTCTTGCTACTCGTTACATTTCTGTGGTCTACTATTCAAAAAGTTCTTGACCACAACTCCTTGGCTTGTATCTAGAGTTGCTGGGATTCTAAAGTAGTCTCCCATACAAGTGGTAGCCAAACCTAGGTCTGCTTAGCTTCCAAAATCAAACAAGATCAGGTACATTTAGTTTGGCAGGGCTGCATGGATTAGGATTAAGGAACACTTAATTTCCAGATCATTGGCCCTATTTTCTTACATATACTTAGTGAAAAGCTGATCTAAAAGGTTCAGCGCTTGTGCTGTTTTCTAAATATGCACCAAGAAACCTAAGGCAAAAGCCTACTTAGTTTAATGGGGAGATTCCTGACATTATTAAAAAGCATCAGATCAAGCCCCAAAGCTTATCCAAACTAGACCATTTAAGTGAGCAGGAAACCATTTAAAAAGCTTGCTTTTTCTTGATATGTCCAGCACTTTTCCTTAAGGTGTAAATGCCAGAAGAACAGCTTTTCTTATAGCATTTCAGGATTTGGGGCCTTTTTACACGCAGATACCTTGAGTGCATGGGAAAAGGAAAAACATCCAAACAGTTCAATATCTTAACAATAAAGGTTCAGTTCAAGTTTGGTTCTAAAAATAGGAGAGAAATTGTGGTGAAGAGCTTCCAGGAATTTCTGATTTTGGCCCTTTGCAGGTATTAATGTAGAATGATAGGATGATCTGTTAGTGCTGCCAGGACACACTGCAGTATCAGAGCTTTCACAATACTCAGGAAGAGCTCATTTTACATCTGTCCTGGGGGGTTAGACTAGATGATCCCTGAAATCCCCTCTAACTCTAAAGTCCTATCTCATGACAGTGGCCCCAGATCTTACCTCAGGAGATTCAGTCTATGCAGACGTGGTAGAAACGTTAGCAACCTTTGGATGCTTTGATCATTCAGTGCATTTTCAGACAAACTGCAGAGCAAGGGAGAGAACACACTGCATGAAGATTCAGAACAACTTGTAAGGTCCATGGCTAGTGCACAATTTTAAAAACGATGTTTGTGTTAAAGAATAAATACTTGGCGAGGAAATATTTGCCTTGAAAGGTTAGCAATTCAAATATGGAAACTGTCCTTTTCCATGAACAAAAACTACTTAGGAAAACTGTTTCAAAATGGACATGGGTGGATAAATCATAAGAGACCATTAGATCATTAGTTTCATAGTTTCTTTATGGGTTTAATGCACAGATTACAGGGAAAAAGTGTTTTTGGAGGCCAGGGTATCCAGACATAGATGAGAACAGACTCTTCCTGGCCCCAAAATCTACACAGGGTACGGAAATAGAAGGTGGTGTCAGCCCAATGCATGTTCTCTTGGATTTACATACAAGGGCATTATAGAAGGCCAAAGACAGTTGTCAGGGGCCTCATAAAGTCCATGCAACTGGCACTGAGAGGCTGAGACCTACTGGGACAACAACCCTAGTCAAGGAGGAGATTCTGTGATCCCACACTGAGACTCTGGGTTGAAAGAGTGGATTTCACCTCTCTGATCCATAGATGCTCCACCAGCACTAAGCCTGATTAATCAAGGGTATTGCATCAGCTGGTATAAATGGGTACAGCTCCACTGGCAAAATAAATACAGTGCTGCTGGGAATCTGGCCCATTGGTTTTCTATTGGTAGTTTTTACCGTATATGACAATGAGATAGACAAACATGTGGACAAATTTTTCACACTGCACAGCAGTACTTACTCAATTTCTGACAGCTCAGTACATCCTGCCAGGATCTGACACAGCTTGTCCATGTCCTCTGGACCCACCATACATTCCCTGAGACTGAGGCAAACAAAACAATCAGAATGCAAAGGCTGACAACACTGACAGCATGGGCAACACCATTTACATCTTAAAGCCTCACGTTTCAAGGCATCTCAGGAACCAGGATCTAGCCCCAAAGAAACATTATTTTGTGAGATATCTTCCTGAAGAGGTAGCTTTGGCAATAAGAATTCTTTTGGAAACTGAAACACATGCTTTCCCTGTATAAAACATCTGATCAGTCCACTCTAAACAGGGCTTGAAATGTTTCTCTGTCTCTGAGTGGGACTCCCACTCACATAAACAGGGAGGGAAGAGAGAGGCATGGCATTGTGGGGAAGGAACTCCTTTTTGCTAAATGTGGGCCATTCCAAGGCTATCTCCTTAGCCAGCCTGGTCCTTTAATCCCTTGTACTCTGTATAGTCATTTATATGTGGGTTAAGTGAGAGCAAAGAGCAGGCAAAACATGAATGTGATTCTCACTTTGCATGGGTGTAAGTGCTTTTCCAAGATGCAGGCAATCAGGCCCTCTTATCTTATTAAAAACAAACAAGATCTCTCCAATAGCAAAGCTATGGCCCTGTCTAAATAGCAGACTATAGCATATTCTTAGTGGACCAGTTCACAGAATTATGATTTGTTCTGTGTGAGGGGTGAAATAATGTAATAACCCATAGGTCTGGTCATCATGTATTGTAAATTAGTATCAGTGGGGCTATGCAAAAATGCAAGAATCCAGGACTTATCTGAAATCACAAATATTTTAACCTACAAAATGGCATCTAGGCCACTCTGGGATTGATATCCATACTGCTTTTCATATCAGTGCTGGGGGATCGAGGAAGAAGGTGACCACAGCAGAAAGCTGCTTACCAAAAGGTATCACTGGAGGAACCCTCAATACCTGTAAGCTGTGGCCCCTCTGAACTCCCCACCTTCCTTCTCCACTGCTAGCTGTAGCTGGTGACCCACAGACATAGGAGACAGGCTTTTTAATGGAAAGGAGAATCTGTCACCCAACCTTAAATGAGGATAGGGACTAGGGAGATGCTCTCTGAAGGTTGAAATGCTGTGAAACAATGATAACACACTGCCCTTCTGATATTTCTGAGTGAAGAATGGAGCTAGAGAAGAAAACCACCTTACCGAAAGCAACTGCCACTCCCTGAAGGTTGTGGTAGAGCCAGAGACCTTCCTGCAGATTTTCTGGTGTTTCTGACCCTGGAGAAAGAATTCACCTTTTACCATGCCAGCAGGCCTGATACTATATTGAGCATACGTGGCTGATTCCCCTTGTTGTACAGAGTGTTTCACAGCACTCAGAGGACCTATGTGCCCATAGAAATGAAGACCCGCAGTACTCCATGATTTGTACAATGCCTAACATCCATTAGGTGGTCTTGCCAACTGGTTGACTGGCTGCCCAGGAGGAAATGGACTAATGGACTGCAAACCCTATCACCACCTGCCACCTCATCCACTCAAGTTATTGCCACTCTCCCCTCACCATGATGCTGCTGCATCTCCTTACTTCTACCATTCCCACCAGGTATCCTATAAGATCCTTTCTCTGATTGCCTTTTGAGCTTAAGCAATTGTAAAGTGGCCATGTAAACATTGAGGTGATAGTGCACTTATGAATACAGCACTGGAAAGGGACCCCTGGACTACAAAGTCCAGTCCCTTGAAATCACAGACATCCATGTAAGAAATATTTCTCCATAAGAACATGCACTTCAACTTTTCTTGCACACCACAGCCATAAAGTCCCCCATAATAAACTAAAATCCTTATTATGAGCCACTACAGAAGAGCAGGAGAGATACAAAAATGCAACTGCTTTGCATAGGTCAGCATAGAAATCTAATAAATAAATAAATGCTGTAGGCCTCTGCAGCAGCAGGTAACTGGGAATACTTGAAAGGCTCAGACAGAGAGGAGGCCATGTTCTTTACCTGACACCTTCCTGAAATGTAAGAAGGATGAGCTGAGCTTTTCCCAAACTGTAACCAAAAGAGAACACAATGAATGTGTAGTCAGAAGAAAAGTGCTTGCATCTTGTGGACTGAAGAAAAATGCCCCTGATCCCAAACAGTATTATTGATGGGAAACCTCAGAAAGAGCGCTCTAAACATACCTGATGTCTACTGTTTTAATATGTTCCAGTAAAGACAAGGCTCGAGCTAAGCAAAACACAGTACTTAGGGAGATCTGATTACCGCTTAGCCTAGGAGAAGAAGACACAGAATAAAGCCATTATGATCACAGGATTAAATGATCACTGGAGTCAGTGATATATACAAGGTTAAAAGTAACAGTAGAGAGAATCTTTGGTCTAAAGAGCTAGTAGTGTAAGGGCTGGAGATAGAAAAGAATACTCAGTTCTATCTCTGAACATGTAACTCAGTAAAACAGAATATTAGTCAAAATAGGTGTAAAGGACTCCTATCCACTGTGAGTGAGTAGCTTGGTAGCTGGAACTTGGAACTAAATCAAGAGCGGCCTCTAGAACTAGGTGTTCAAAAAGCAGTCACTTAGAATGTCTAGATATTTTGGATCTGCATCACACCCTGAGGAGACATTGAGCCAATCAATGAAGATAATTCAAGATGAGAAATTGACTGAGTCAATGAAGATAATTCAAGATAATTCATTAATATGGTGTATCCTACTCTTATAGTATCTCTAATTTCCTTTAGCATTTCTTTGTCACTTTTGCTATCCTGATCTTGATCAGGTGGTCATAAACAGTCCTAATAAGCACAGTCCTAATCTCTTCATGTAAGCTTGGAATTTCTAGCCATAGAGGGCACCTATACATGAGCACAGAGGCACTGTCAGAGCAGACTCAATTAATCATTCGATGAACTTTAGTTCAAGAAACCTTACCACCATTTTTAAGCATAGGGATACTGATACATAAGATGGGGAGAGAACCACTCTACTTAAAGCGCCACTCCTTACCCCGAGAGATTCTATGGTGCCTTCATTCAGTTGAAAATATTACATAGTTTGATTCTATATGTAATCTATACTCTGATAGTGGAACAGAGCTTTGGTGTGCTCTGTTACTGAAGGGGATATGGTAGCAGCAGCAAGGCAGCCTACAGCTGGCTGCAATTCCAATTAGGCGGGGATGCCTGATTGGGAAAAGGACCCAGCTGTTCCATATAAGAGCTGGGCCCTGAACAGCAATGGCAGCAGTCTGCTGCCAGCAGCTGGAGAGGCACTATTGGTTGAGCTGCTGCTGCTCAACACCTTGGAGGTAAGGGAGGAACTATGGGTTCCTGGGTACAACAAAAACTGCACCCTGCTGGTGAAGGATGGCCTGGTGGGGCTGCCCATGGTGGGGTAGTCCCTCAAAATGCCAGGTCAGTTGCCTCCCCAGTGAAAGGCAAGTATGGGGCACTTTATAACCCCAACCCCCATATCCCTGGTGGTAGTAGATCAAACAGGGGGAGCCCAGACACAGTTGAGTCTGAGGCTGCACTAGGAAGCTGGGAGTGAGGCTCCAGGGGTGTAGGGCTCTGAGCCTGCGGGGGGCTATTGTTGAAGCTCCTGGGCAAAGGGATAAGGGTTATAGCCCAGAGAGGGCAGGGGAATGGTGCTTGGTGCCCTGAACCCATAATGTGGGCTTGGAGATTCAGTGTGTGGGGCTTGGAGTCCAGGGTGAGGCCTGGGACCGGAGGAGGCTTGGAGCCCAGAGGGTGAGTAAAGAAAGAACCCAGTGTGAAGGTGCTGGGACCATGAGCTCTGGTGAGGATCCCGTGCAAGACTCTGAAGCTCGGGTTCTAGTGTGAGGCACTGGAGAAACATCTGTGAGGCATGGGACACAGTAGGGAGTGGTCAGAGTCATGTACATAGGCCCTTGTCACCAGGGCAGGTAAATGGGCAGCTTCCCACCTGCCAACACCTTGTAATCATTAACATAAAGGTGTGGCAAACAAGGAAGGCAGGCATTGAGCCCTAAGACGAGAGGGCAGGCCAACGATCAGATCAGCCCTTGTTACAGGTAGAAATCAAATAAAATAGAGGGCTGTCTTTTACATCAAAAGCAACCATATCCCGCATACAGCTTTAAAAATGGGAGTACTGGGTGGCATGCAAGTGTGTTGGATAAAGATAAGCTGCCCTAGGACTCTTCTAGTATAGGGCTATTATCTCCTTACCCTACTTTAACTTATCTTCTCTACCCAGGAAGACTGCACTACTGCAGTTGTTGAGCAGATAGGAACTGTTTATAGATGCATCCTTCAGAGAGCCCACATAATTAGGGAAGTATCATTACTCCTACTTTACAGAGGACGGAGGCAGACAGCCTAGTGTCTCGTCCAAAGTCATGCATCAATTCTGTGGCAGAAACTGAAGCTGGATATTTTTTTACTTCTGGTTCAGCACATTAACACAGGTTAGCAGCCTCTGCAATGGACTCGGTGTTTAGCCCTCTGCCAAAACATAAGGTGTTCCTTGACCAGATAGGAACTATTTATAGATGCATCCTTCAAAGAGCCCACATAATTAGGGAAGTATCATTACTCCTACTTTACAGAGAACAGAGGCAGAGAAAAACACAACTAGCATTTAGAAACCACTAATTAGTTAAGATCAAGTTCTGCTTTCCATTATCACCAGTCTAATTCTGATATTAATGAATTTCAATTGTGATCAATGTGTCCCCTTACATCTATTGTTCACTTACCCTAGTGAACTTAGTGTTTTCAGCTGTGGAAGGAACTGAACCAGCTTCTCAACTCCCTGGTCTCCTAGAGAATTATTTGCCAGACTAGGATTTAAAAGAAAATATGTATTATTCAGTAAAGAAAATACTATACATTATCCAATCCTTTAGTGTCAAACCCTCAGAACCAGAACAGTGGCCTTCTCTAAGAGCAATCCAGACAGAAGATAGATCATCCATGCTGCTTCCCTTTTTGTTTGGGGAGAGTTTGACCAGTTAGGGCAGGAGTAGGCAAAATGGTCGATCCAGCTGGTGGCCAGAGTCCATTTCCCAGCACCCCCACCCATTTTGCTGTGGCCAGTTTCCATGGAAACCCCAGAAGCATTGTGGCCTGGATTTCTATAGAGACCAGCCCCAGGAGCACTGTCAGAGCGTGCGGCTGGGCAGGGAGCTGCTCTGGGGCTGGGGCCAGGATCTTGTACTGGTGACAGCATGGTCCGGAGCTGGGGAATAGTCCACAATCTGCTGCCCACATGCCCAGCAGATTGCAGCTCTGCCCTGGCTCCAGACCACATTGTCCCTGCTGCAAGATCTCAGCCCTGGAGTGGCTCCCTACCCAGCCATGCACCCTGCCAGTGCTGCTGGGTCAGTTTTCATGGAAACCCTAGCCCCATGCTGTCACAGTGCTACCATTCCTGTGGTCTCCATGAAAACCAGCTGCAGCAACAGGGGTAGAGGGGCTGCTCAGTAATGAAGTCTGCTGCGGGCCTGATCTGGCCCATGACTTTGCTCACCACTGAGTTAGGAGAACTGAAGCATTTCACTTTTAACTCAGATCCAATTTAGTACCCAGGAGCCTGATTCCTGACCCACTTACAGGAGTTACAGCTGTTCTGTACAGGCCAAGATAGCCCATTGTATTGCTGGGCCCAGCCTGCTTTCAGTCCCCAAAGTACTTCGTTTGCAGTAGACTCAGGAACCTCTATGCTGATGCTCTAAAAATGCTGTTATTAACAAGATTCCCAAGTACCAAATAGAATAGCAAATGACTCACTCTAGGGCTGTTACTCTGCTACAGTGCTTTAATACAGTGCACAACTTCTCCAGATCGTTCTTGGGAAAATGACTGTCTGTCACTCTGAAAAGGAAACCAAATAGCCATGTATAGAATTGCCAACCTCAAGCATTCAAACATTGTGAGTTTATGTCCTTCCTTGCCCGCCCCCTCAAAATCAGGAGGCTGCCTTAAAAATCATAAACATTTCATTCATGGAGTCTGTGTCAGATGAAGACATTGAACCCACACCTCTGAAGTTGTGACTGAAAAACTTATTCACAATTCCATCCTTCCTTTCTATAACCTACCAGAGATACGAGCGTATTTTGAATTGTATGGGTTTATGTAACTTGAATTAGATCCAAGCCCAGGGCTGAGTTCAGGAACTTATTGCCATGCATGTCCCAGAACACCAGTAGCCAACCAGCTCAGTCATTCAAAATTAGCTCTCTGCAATGGTAACTAAGGGCATTTTTACACATGCTCTGGGGTGGCGGGGGGGACAGTGCTTTAATTAGAGCAGCTCTGAGAGCTACTTTAAGAGCTGCTCTAATCAAAGCACTGCAGTGTCTTGTGTCAGCATTCCCACACTTAAAAATGGAGGCAGAGGCGCTTAAACTAAAGCTCACTGAACAAACTTTAGATCAAGCACCTGCCGCTATTTTGAAGTGCAGGGACACTTATATGTAAGGCTGCTGGAATGCAGTAATTACCACATCCTAGCAGACTCAATTAATCGAGTCTGTTCTGATGCACTGTTATTACAGTGCATCATAGCAGCCTCGAAGCTCGTGTTTAGGCACCCTAAAGTACTAACATGATGGTCACCAGAGCTATTTGGTGAATGAGACTTTATGTGAAGGAACTGGACAAAGTTCCTTCAAGGAAACACAAGCCCTACCCAGAGGCACCAGTATGGCTCTTTAAAGGGGAATGACACTTCCTTCAACAGCCTAGTCAGTGTTACTCATCATTTGGGCTCACAACAGAAATACAAATCAGCTGTAGATAAATAGTCTGTGAACACCCATGGAAAGCATTATCTTACCTTATTCTTCTAGGGACCATAGGCTTCTGGCTTTCATTCCCACCAAACTGATCACCATAAGAGGAAGTATCCCTGTACCAATGCACGTTATTGAATATGAGCATGAACTTTTTTCAACAAAGCAAAAGGGAAACTACAGAGAACAAGTTAAGAACTTGGGCAGAAATAACTAACATTGGAAAAAGCAGCCTTTTCATAAGAAGGCCCCAGAAAAAGCAGGAACAAATTACTGGATTACCAGAGATATGGCTTCCCATGTTTATAGACCTACCTATAGAACTACCTGCCACTCTGAAGGCCCTACCTCTGTCCACACCATTCCTCTACTCTTGTCTAACACTAGTCTTGTCTTCATTCCTGCAGTTAACTAAATAAATGCAGTAAGAGTGGTTGGTTGTAGGCAGACAAGGTTCAGTACTTGTTTGAAGGCTAGGATGGGTAGCTCTGGGAAGTTCTCTTTAAGAATAGGGTCTCTTTCTAGTATGGGTTGCAACTGTTTGAGGATTTTCTGTACGAGTTCGAGGGAGGGGTGATGTGTCATAATCAGTGGTGTGTGATTTGTGGGGGGGTTTCTTCTGTACTGCAGCAGTTCTTCACACGGTATCCTGGTGGCTCTTTCAAACATGCAATCTATTTCTCTGGAGAAGTGTCCTTGTTGGGTGAAAGCCTTTTAAGATTGATGAGAGATCTTCCCAGAGCCACTCATCCTAGCCTTCAAACAAGCACCGAACCTTGCTAACCTCATCACCAGAAGGAAACTTTGTCAGACCCAGAACACACCAAATGGATCTAGACCGTGCCATGACAAGAAATGCAAAACTTGCCAACACATCTCCACCACCCCCACTATTACTACCACAACAGAGCCATCAGCATTCCTGGATCTTACAGATGCACGTCCAGAAATGTAATACATCTCCTCCAATGCACCAAATGCCCTGATGGAAAATATGTAGGAGAGACCAAACAATAACTGCACACCAGAATGAATGCACACTGGAAATCTATCAAAGATGGGAATACCCAATTACCTGTGGGGGCACATTTCTCACAAGAAAACCACTCTCTCTCCAATCTCTCAGTCCTAATTCTCAAAGAAAACTTACAAAACACTTCCCAGAGATGAGCCTATGAACCTCCATCAACTTCTTCATCAACCTCCTGGATACTAAAAATCATGGACTAAATATAGACATTGGATTTATGACACATTATAACCTACCTGATATCTGACTCCCCAAGTACTTTCTCCACTATTCATCCCTCTTCTCTACCCCCCTCCCCTAATCCCCACCCTGTCTCTCACCCATTGACTCCTCAATCTACATCTTCACTGACTGCCTATCTTGTATGCATATCAGCCCAGTCTCTGGCTTCTTTACTTTTCTTTCCATCCAGAAAGAGCACACACCAACCGCTGAAACTTCCTTAGCCTGATGAAGAGTTTTTGAACCCGAAAGCTTGCTTAAAAATTGTTTTCCAACTATTTAAGTTGGTCTAATAAAAGATATCAGATTCACCCAAAGAACCTTGTTTGCCTATGTCTTTAAACCAACACAGCTACAACCTAAACCCCTGTAACAGTGGCTGGTAATTTCCCACCTGAACTGCATGCTGTTATACAGTTGCTATGATGATGACATTGTCACAGCATAGTCTGCTATATTGGAGGTCCCATGGCATGAAATATGTTGCAGAGATATTAGACATTGTAATCAGAGTACAGGAAATCTAAAACAGAATTTTCAAAATTTGTTGGGATATGAGGAAACACCATGGTTAGAGTGAGCAGGAGAGGCAGACTGGTGAAATTACCAGGATAGGCAGTGCATCCCACTGATCAACTCAATTGTATGTTCAGCTTCATTCCAGCTTGTACAAAAACAGGAATTAAAGTGAATGCTAGACAAAAAATGGTATATAGCAACTGTGCTCTGACTCACAACAGATGCTGTCATGGAGCAGTCAACCCCTCCACCTGAAAAACCGTCTGTCCCTATGTTCTGTACCTAGATTGGGTAGAGGCAAATGCTTCAGCTCCTTCAAACTTCAGGATTGCAGTCTGATGGTGAAGGCTGTGTAAGGAAGAAAAGATGAAAAATGATTCCACACTGTATTCACCTATTGTCACTAATTCATGTTTTACTAATTCTTGATTTTTATATAGGTGTTTTCAGAACCATTTGGTGACTATATTCTTACAAAGGCAATGAAAATATTACCCAAAATAATCAACCATCTCAACTGGCTCTTCATACTATTTGTGTCTAACAATCCATGTTCAGATGAATAGTATAGGAAAACTCTCAAGGAAGTGATTCTGTCAAAATTACTGAACTAGAAAAAAAACAGGAGCTTGACTCAGGAGAATCTCAAGAGAAGAAACCCTGAAGTGCTACCACTAATTCAGCCAAACCCATTAGAATTGCCTTCTCAAATTCCTTAAAAAATGGCTAAAGTTGCTGTTAGGTCATTTGAAATTCAGCTATCATACCTGATTTTCAACCCAGTTACTTGGGAATTTTACTGTAAAAGTTGCTGATGATTAATGATTACTATTAAAAACTGTGTTTAGCTAGAGACATGGTTTTTTGAGGAGAGATATCTTTTATTTGATCAACTATTAGTTGGGAGAGGAGTTAAACTAGTTTTGGGGTATAAAATGCCATTCCTGGGGTCTGGGAAAAAAGTAGTTACAGCCTAAACTAAATACCAGGAAGAACAATTTGTTCAACCTCATTAAGTACATAAAAGTGGTCACTTAAGAAGTAAAATGGCAGTAAACCTGTGGAGCAAAGAGAAGTTACCAGAGGACGTTACTAACCAAATCTTGCTTCTCCCATCTTCTCTGGGCCATCAAGGATACAAGAACACTACAACACTACTACTTTAACTTGATAGAAATACACAGAGCTATAAAATTTAGATATGAACATTTAGAGCTGGTCTTATGTAGATGAATATATTAAAGTTTGTGAGATATTCAGACCTGGGGCCAGACAAGAACCTTTGACAGACACGTCAGCTGAGTATAATTTACTGATCTAATTCTGCATACCTGGCTTCTATCTCCACCAAATTCAAGCAGGTGTTCATTGAATTCAACACACAGCAAATGCCATCAACAGAGATGTGGTTATTACTGAGGCTATCAAAAAAGGAGAAGACAGTTACATACTCAAAAGTATGTCAACAGTAAGACCATGAACATAAATTAAGTCAGTTAAAGGTCATGTTTGTAAGACAGACCACCGTTCTAAATACTGGGTATTTCAGACATGTCCTACACATTTAACTTAAAAAATGCTTGGAATTTTGTTAATGGTTATTAAGGCACAGAGCTTTTACTGTGTAACATAAGATTTGAGAGAGGCCTTATGCCAGGGGGAGGAAATGACTTCAGGTAGAGGGCCAATTAATGAGGTTTGGTGAGCTGTTGAGGGCTGCAAGGGTAGCCCCACCCCTTGATGGCTGCCCTGTCCCCTGGGCACCACCTTGGGACCGGAAGTCCCACCCCCTAGCCCCTGGCCTTTGCCACTGGAAGTCCTTCCTCTTGCACCCCAGAAATACTCCTTTTGGGAGGTAGGGGCTGCCATCTTAGAACCAGAAAAAACCAAATCATACACTAGAAGTCAAACACCTACTATAACATATTTTAATTTTATTACAAAAAATATTTTTGTCATGATTTGTGTTTGTGTAGTGTATATAGAGGCGATTGCATAATACCTCAAAAATAAACTCATATTAGTTTTATATTGTGTGGGTGGAGGTGTGTATGGGGGTGTGTGGGTGGAGGTGTGTGTGTGGGGGGTGTGGTAGGGTGTGGGGAAAGTCTGTGAGGGGGTGTGGCTGTGTGTTGTGGGGGCATAGGGTATGTTGGGGATCGCGTGGTGTTTGTGGGGTGGCTTTGGAACACACTGTCTTTTCCTGTAGTCAACTCAGGTAACACTGCGGGGGTGGTGTCTGTAGGGTTTGAGGGAAGGTGGGACCCCCTCACACTCCTCCCATGGCGCAGCAGTGGGCAGGGGCACTGGTGCCTGACTGGCCAGTGCTGCACATCACAGTGAGAAGTGCAGCCCTTACCAGGCAGTCTCTATGACTGGTGCTCCAGGCACTCATGGGGGCTGCCTCCCCTGCCCCAGCCAGCTCCAGAGCCTGGGGCTTCCATCCCGCACCTGGGGCTTCCCTCCTGTGCTGCACAAGTGCAGGGAGCACCCATGATTACAGACAGGCTGTGCTTCTCGCCATGATGTGCAACGCTGGCAGAGCCAGGCACCAGTGCCGAGCATGAGTGCTGCTGCTGCTGCCCCCACTGCTTGCCAGGGCTGCTTGCCATAGCAGGAGTGTGGGAGGGGTCCCTGTACCTCCCCACACTCCCTCACACCCACACCCTGTCCAGCCAAGCTCTGCACTGCCCCCACCCCTCTGGGTGCAGGCTCCACGCTGCCACCAGCCCGAGCCCCACACTCAGGCTCCCACTCAACTGCAGCCCTGCCCCTGCCATTCTCCCCCCGCTCCCCTCACCTTTCCCTACCTGCTGCCTGGAGGAAGTCGGATACAAGGGAAGTCTGCAGCATCAGCCCTGCCCGGTGCTAGCTGGGCCAGGCCCTTCAGTCCACGAGGGTGTGAGTGAAGCATGAGGGTATGCTGGGGCAGGTGTATGTGCCTTGCTCCCACCCATGTGCGTGGAAGTGCTGGCTGGGTACAATTTGTTGGTGGGCGCCAAGGGCTGGATGAAAGTGCAAGGTGGACTAGATCGGTCCCTCGGGCCATATTTTGCCCACCCCTGCCTTATGCAGACCACCTTTACAGGGTTGGATTTTGCTCCAGAAAAGTCTGAGTACAGATTCAACTGCCTTTTCTGTCCTGGTCCCACCTCATTACTTCATCTGTGCTCCTCCATGTTAGCTTAGAAGAGTGGCAACTCCCTGGAATCCTGCTCATATTTTGGTATAATCAGTGCAATCCCTAATGGCAGCAATTCAGTGTGTATTAGGTAACACTTACTCCAAACACTTAGAAATCTGTACTTCAGGCAGGCTTTCCACCAGCTGTCTGCAGCCTTCATCTCCAAGGTGGTTACCTGACAAACTGAGGCATTTCCAGTTAGAGAGGGTCATTCTGAACAGCATAACTGGTAATAAAATCTGTCCTTCCTCCTCTTCACTTCTTGTTGTCTTTCCTGGACTTCAATTTTCCCTTCCCTGTCTCTGGATGAAGTGACTTCAAGAAGGAGTCTACCCATCATGGAGTCCCCCCTCTTCCTCACATTGCTTCTCTGTCAGGGCCAGACACAGGCATGGGTAAACCAGGAGGCCACCCCAGGCCTGGACAGAAAGGCGGCCTGAAGATGGCAATTTTTTTACCATTGTCTGATTATTATTATCGTTATCTCTGGTGAAGTGGGGGCCCAATACTAAAAGTTCACCCAGGGCCACTATGAGTCTAGGTACAGTACAGTTCTCTATGGCTTGTATGTTAAAGCACCTGAAGAGGGGATGACAGCCACAGGAATCACATTAGCAGGTGGCTCCAAACTTGAGGGAAAGGAGGGAAATTAGAACTCTCTAATCCAGTCAACCAGACATCTGGGTTTGGGATATCTCTTATATGGAGTGGGCAAATCATTTTGTAGTGGCTTTTCTGGAATTTCCTGAAGCCTGTGTGCTAAAAGGGAATCTTCTGAGCCAGGCGCTGACTAGCTCCGTATGTACAACAGAAACAAGGCAGGGTTTGATGGTCACCATGAAGCAGAAAAGTGTGGAGGTTGGTTATGGTGGAGCTCCTCTTTTCTCTGGCATAGCTGGATAGCCTTAGAAAGACGAAAGGAGGCTGCACCCAGAAGGTGCAACAGGCAGACTTCCCATCCATGCCAGAAAGGACTAGAACATGTGTTTTCTGAAAGATTGGTGCCTCCAGGAGATGCATCAGAAGGGTACATTTGCCTGTGGCCCAGGAGATGTTGACATTTCTAGTTACATTTCCCTAGGGCCAGAGTCTGGAATTATTTAAAGGGCTCAAGGGAGTCAAGCACCCAACTCCCATTGAATCTTATGGAAAATCCCCACTCAAGACCCCAGTATGACACAATTGGAAGAAGTATGTCCCTCCCTCTGAAGTGAGAACTTTCAAATCAGCCTCATCATGTAACGTTCCCTTCCCCCAGCCTCTGAAGCAAGATCAAGTGGAAGGGAAGAAGGCTTTCTCTGATACATACTCCACTTCAGCTAGCTGGGAGCAGCCCCTGAGAACAGCAGTGATCTCCTCTGTATGGTGTGAATCAAGGCTGCAATCTTGTAATCTATGATGAAGAAAATTCAATTTAATAAGCAAACAGAAGACAAACAGGGCATCTAACATCTTTCAATAGGCAATGGAGACTGAGTGGGAATTCACATCTAAGATAAATGCCATTGCTGTTTTTCAATGAAACTCAGGTGAAAAATTTTTAACCAGCTCCTCCCAATTCACAAATGGTAACACTAGGACCCTGAGAGGCAGGAAAATGTGAGGAATAATAAAATATTACTTTGTGTTGGTTTTATTTTTCCGGGGTTTTTTCTATTCCATAACACTTTGTTCTTGTATATGAGAAAGAGCCCATCAACGTCCCCAGTCCATCGTCTCTGTTATTTTGTGTAGCTTTATGATTTGATTCTAAATGAGATGACCAGCCCATGCCCTGTCACAGGGAGGTGAGGGGAAGAAAGCTGGCTGCATCCCAAACAGAGCGCTCCATCCCACCAAAGGTGTAGGCTCTGATGGACTAGTTCCATGGCATGGAGATATTGTAATGCAAACTATGTCATGTGACATCACAACTGTTTATTGTAAAAGTAGGTCTGGTAAGTCCAGCTCACAGTAACCAGGGATCAGAGAGAGGCTGGAATTTTATATTTTTAACTCAAGTACCCAACTGTATTTCAAATAGCTTTTAAATAATGATGCAGAATCACAGTTGCATATACCAATTGACATGATATCACTCTATTCCTGTGAGGAACCTCTCACCTGAAGATCCAAGCTCATTGATACATTTTCTTAGATTAGTTAAAATGATTGGGTTGGAGACAAAGAGAACAGGGAACCAATTTTGACTTTTACTAGGCAGTTCTTGGATTTATCCTTCTCTAGCCTCACAGAGATTCAAATTTTGAAATGGGGTGGTGAGGCTATGGAATCTAATGAATGGGGCAAAGCCTAGGAAAAAGGACACTGACCTCCATCCTGCTCTGTGACTTTTAGTGAGTCACTACATTGCTTGATGCCTGAGTTTCTCTTCCCATATTATGTCTATAAGACTTTGGTACAGTATTGTAGCAATCAGTTGATCTATCAGGAGGAGTATTTTCACTGTATTTTTGTAAACAACCCACACGTTGAATGTGCAGCAAGTTTCACAGGCTCCACTAGTATAAATGAACATGGGAGATCAGACCCTGCTGCTATTTCTGACCTCGTATTCTCTTTCTGACAATGGCCAGCACTAGTCATTCTAGAGAAAGGTAACAGAAGTAGGTAGTTATAGACTAGCCAATCCCCAGGGAAAATTCCTTCCTAACTCCCTCAGTAAGTGGCTGGCTTTTGCTCTGCAAAAGAAAGGTTTTCCTTCCTTCCACAATATTTGACTTAAAATATCTTTACTGCTGTAACTGCAGATCTTCTCATTGGCCTGACCTTCCCCTTTCCTTCCTGGCAACATTTTTTGGCTGGAGTTCTAAAAAACCCCACAATGCCTACCTTGGAAGCTGTCAGAGTGCTGGCATGCCAGAAAAACAAAATGAGGGCAGGGGGTACATGGTAGGTATGCCCTAATTGTGCCCCTTGCCCCCTACCCAAAGCCCCTACCCCGCAGCCCTACTGCCTCTTGCCCCCACCCAAAGCCTCTGCCTGCCAGCCCTGCTCATGCCCCTTGCTCCACACCTAAAGCCCCTGCCCCCACAGCTCTACTGTCCCTTGCCCCCCCATCCAAAGCCCCTCTCCCCAGCTCTGCTGTCCCTTGCCCCCCACCCATAGCCCCTGCCCCCCCCACCCATAGCCACAGAGCCTGGGCTGGGGGGCAGGGGCTATCAGGAGCTACACAGAATTTAGGCCAGCTGCAAACAGGTGATGTTCCCCGCTGTGCTGTCCTCACTGCCACTTCTGCAGAGCAGCCTGTGGAACCTGGCAAGTCAGGGCACAGGGTGGGGTGTAGAAAGCTGCCTGCTGCTCTGAGCTCCCCGCTGCCCTGGCCACACTTCCCCTGCAGGCAGGGGCAGCAGCAAGGGGCACAACCCTGCATACTGCCCACACTGCTCCCATACACACAGGGGAAGTGTGACCCGGACAGCGTGGAGCTTGCCGCAGCAGGAAGCATACCTATGTGGCCCCTCTATGTGCTGTCGCTCTGGGTTGCACACGCTGTGCTCCCAGCCCTGCTGCCCTCCCCTGGGCCCTCCAGAGCACAGCATGTGCAACCTGGAGCGGTAGCATGCAGAGGGGCCACACAGGAAAGCTGCCTGCTGCTGCAAGCTCCATGCTGCTGGGTCACACTTTCCCTGTGTGCACAAGAAGCATGGGCAGCATGCAGGGTTGTGCCCCTTGCTGCTGCCCCGGCCTGCAGGAGAAGTGTGGCCAGGGCAGCGAGGAACTCAGAGCAGCAGACAGCTTTCTGCACCCCCTGCTGTGCCCTGCTGCACCAGGTTCCACACACTGCTCTGCAGAAGTGGCGGCGAAGGCAGCATGGCAGGGAGCATCACCTGTATCTGCTGCCTGACCAGAGCCAGGTCTGGGAGGCAGCTAGGGTTGAGGCTGGGACAGGGAGGCAGCAGCTGTTTGCAGCTGGCCCAGGTTCTGGGTAGTTGCTGATAGCCATGGAGCCAGGGCTGCTTGCAGCAGGGCTTCCATCCTCCCAGGCAGCTGCTGGGAGAAGCCCAGGCTCAGTGGCTATCAACAGCTATCCAGAGCTGGACTGGCTGCAGCCTCTGCCCTCCCGCCACAACCCCAGCTGTCTTCCAGCCCCGGACTCTGAGAAGGCAGCAGGTACCAGCAGTATGCCCATCGGGGCCAGGAGGCAGCAGCTGTTTGTGCCTCCTGGCTGTAGCCAGCCCCGGCTCTGGGGTCACTACTGCTAGCCACGGTGCCCAGGCAGCTCCCAGCAGGGCTTGCAGACTGCCAGCCACCTGCTGAGAGCAGCCCAGGCTCCTGGCTAGCAGCAGATACCCAGAGCCAGGGTTGGCTGCAGCCGGGAGGCTGCACACAGCTGCTGCCTCCCCACCCCCGGCCCTGGTCCCAACTTGCACCGAGGAAAATGGCCTTGCATGCCATGCTCAGCACACATGCTGGGGGTTGCCAACCCATACTAAATTTCTGTCTTCCATTATATCTAACGGTAGTGAACTAACTTATGAGTTGTTTTCCTGTTATTCAGTTTATATCAGCTGTCAAGCAGTCCCACCGAACACCCGAAAACCACCTTCTTGATTTATGAGAAAGGGTGAATATTAGTTCTCAACTTGCCTTCTCTTTGTTTGCCATTCATTGGTCAGTGTATTTTTATCATCTGCAGCTAGATGGAGAGAGGCAAAGAAGACTAGCAGCTTCCCAATGCAGACAGACCTCTTCTGCTAAAAGCCCTATCTCCATAGAGGACGTGTTGACATGGTATATGATACTGACTCAAACTTCCCTGGGGCAAAATATCATATTACAATGGAATATGGCAAAATCATTTTTGCTGAGTCCAGAAGCTTAAGTTGCCAGTTTGGACAGGCTGGGATATTTTTTGTTTTAAAACATTCATCCAGGTTTATTTCAAATACATCTTAAATTGTAACATCTTCTGCCTTTAATGATTAGCATAACCGCTGCACTACTTCTAGGAATCTGTCATCTGAAGATTTAATTGATCCATGGATACTTAAATACATTTCTTTTACCGTAATATCACGTGTCTCATTTGAGCAGCATTCTCCTTTCTGGTCTTCTGTCTCAAACTTGCTGATCTGCAAATAAACACAATACTTACAGTCTTCTGAAACACCATCCTAAGGTGCTTGAGAATTTAGCAGCTGTTTAATATTCCAGATAAATCATGGGACACAGCATGTAGACAGAAAAAATTAAGTTTTGTTGTAAGCAGTCAGTCATCCTGAGGCTAAACAGTATTCAAGATGATGATGGCTCACTAGAGATTAAAACATTAGCAAAACTACATTGCACAGCCCATGATGCTGTGCAATCCCGTACTTCTTACAGGGGCTTTATCAGAATAATCACTGAAGAAAAATGAAGGTACACAAGTTGCATCTGTACTGCTTCCCTCAAGCTCCCAAATGAACCACCAAGTAGCCCCAATTTGCCCATTAGCTTCTGCTCTTCACATCAAACCTGGAAATGGGGCAGTGAAGCTGACCTAAAGATGCCATCTGATATCACTCTCGTCAGCTCACTGTATAACTGAGAGGAGAGCACAGTGCAGTGTCATTGCCTTGTTTTCAGGTTTGGTCTATGCACATCTCAGGGCTGTGCTCCACAATGGTGCCGACAGGAGTGCTGGGGAAGGTACGTAGGCAAACCAATAGTTGATTTGGTATTTACTTAGAGTAAGTTAATGCTGACCCCACATATTTGCATAAGACGGAAAAGAGGCAGCAAAGCATGATAAAAATGTCCCCCAAAACTTATTCATGCCTCCAAATCTCTAAGCCTTGTTCTCATCTGCCTTGCAGTATGCACGGTCATTTCCTCCTATACCAAATACTTTTGTTCTGCTTGACTAGTGTTCTCCTTGTATAAGTGCTAATGCCTACATAAGATGCAGGACACTGAGAAATCCAGGCCCATTTCTGGAGCTAGTGTTCACCAATGTACAATGAAGAACATCATGTTAATTAGAATTACCTTAAAAACTCAAAATGCCAAAAGCAGTTTCTTACCTTGAGACTGTTTCAGGATGGCCAGAAAATAATATCATTATAGTGTCCCCCCTGCAAGAGACAACAAAACATTCAATGGAAGGCAAATAAACTCAGCTAAATTCCCATTGACTTCAATGAGGTGGAATGAAGCCCTATAAGAGTGGTTCTCAACTTTTTTAGATGCAAGATACACCTCAGATAATACCAGCTCTTAGCTTTCACTTGTTATTTAACTACAGAAAAATATGAGAGCAATACTTCTGTTGCAAAGAGCTCAGAAAGACCACAACAGATCAGAAGGTTTTTGATATAATGGATTTTTATCTGAAATCTCTGGGTTTGTTTCATTAATCATCCATAGGTGTTTGCATACCTAACGATAAAAATATTACACAGAACTCCACAACACCCCAGTTGAAAATCGCTGCCATAGAAGCACACTGCTCTAAAAGCTCTTTGACAAATGAGCCGAAAGGGCCTACAGCAGGGGTATTTTATTTTATTGTTTTTCAGATGGGTCAATAAAATCCATAACACTGGGATTTAAGCTTGATCAAATTTCTTAGTGGGGTTCCTCTTTCCTTGACACACTTCTTATAAAAATACGACCTGTTGATCCCAAATGCTGCAGCCTCCTGCAATGATTTGGGCCTTAGTGGCAGCCAATTTTGGGCCTCTGTTGGATCACTCCAGTCCACTACCAGAAAAAAAGTTGCTGACTGCTGCTACAGAGCACTCTCAGACTGAATTGCTCTTTCATGTTCAGTTGTGAGACAAGCTGTCAGCAGGTGCTGTAGGTTGGAACAGGAGTGGTAGGAGGGACAAATTGGGAGGGGGACACCAGGAAGCTCTATGTGCTCAGACAGTGTGGCAGCACTGCCACAATGGACCACATGGCTGAAATCAGCATCACTACAGTTCAAATGGAGTCCCTTTTGTTTTTGAAAAGGTACATGAAATGGGTACTGCAATAATTCAGTGTCACATGCATTTTTCAAGAAGAAAGGCAAAGCATATGCAACATGAATGTTTAGAGTTACACCAGGGATTCATTTGGTTCATTAAGTTTATACATCAACATAAGCCCCTGGTAAGATCTATGATTTTAATTCACCACTTACTTCTAATATGTTGGCCATATTCAAATATCAAACCCCAAGAGTAAAGGTGCATCAACTATACAGGAATGTAAACTATTTCTTCCTCAGTCAGCCAAAGTAATAAGCAGCTCTTTTAGAGCCACAAGCAAATTCAAGAATCTCACAGTTTAACTGTTAACCATCTTGGAGTTGCATATCATTTACAACCTTCTAAAGCAATGTGTGATCCAAAGGGTTAAATGAGCATGTATAAATAAATGCAAACGAGTCCACATACATAGAGTATCTGATTTTAACTTTATTTTTCAAACAGGGAATAAGAGGAGTGGGTAAACTCATCTGCACTGCTCTTCATTAAAAAGCAACTGAAGTAGAAGGGGAATGCAGTTTATAAAGTAAACATTTAGAGAAATAAAAAAATATTTCCATAATGGCTTTCATTTTCCAGTACCTGATACGCAGTTCAGTAACATTTGGACACATGATGGCTCTCTTTGCCAAAACCAGAACAGCCTTCGTGGAAATATCATTGTGGCTTAAACTGTGGATAACAGAGCATCAAAACATCAGCTGCTTTCATCTGACAGCAAGTCCCTTTATTTTGTATATGACCACTTCTCTACATCCTTTGTATCCAGGTGTGCATGTGCAAGTGTGTGGGTGCGCACGCACATGCGCCCCTGCCCATGGGATAATTAGCACTTCTGAGTGGTAGTGCCAATTAGCCCATACTAATTAACCACATCCATGAATGTGTATTGGCCAATTAACATGGCACAGTCAGCTAATAATTAGTTAATTCAGCAGTGCTAACGAGACTTCCTGAATAGACGTAGTTACACTTATTTTGGCTTAAGAAGTAGCCTGCTTGGCTGTGTCAGACATATCAAGTTTACTATGCAGACATGGCTACACACGTGTGTATATGTACATGCGCATGCGCACACACCAGGGTTCTATTAGCAATCTAATTGTGCTTAGACTGTAAAGCCAGGAGGAACCACGTGATCACTGATCATCAAATCTATAATTATATGCCATAAAACATCGAGGCATTCTTGTCTGGAGTCCTTTTGTTTGTGTTTGCAGCAACACAGGTACCAGAAAAGCACCTGGAAACAAATTTCTAATGAGCCCATCTCCTATTAATTCTTAAGGGAGATAAGTACTCAAGTATCTTACAAAAAATATTTCCAGTTTGGATTTGAAGATTTCAAGGCTGGAGAATCCACCATTCCTCTTGGTAGCTTGTTCTAGTAGTTAAGCACCCTCACTGGTAAAAAGTTGTACCCCACCATGCACCCCACAGGCAATCCAAGAGAGTCCTGGGTACTCCCCACGGGTTCCTTGTCTCATCATAATGGCCCCTGACTTGATGTTGATCCAAAACATTTTGACTCTGACCTTCCTTAATAGCTGCCATTTTAAATAAGCGTAAGCAATTCAAACTTCTACTTACTCTATCTTCTTCAATTTTTCCATTCTGGAAAATACTTCAAGCACCTTTGTCATGTCTTGGTCCCTCATTCGATTGCCTTGCAAACTGCAAATCAATTTGTGTGGTTAATCCTGCCCCCAAAATACTCAAACAATTTGAAAAAGGTAGCATTCGCTCCATTAATACAGCTCACTTACTTTATTTCTTCAAGTTGAGTGCAGTGTGGAAAAGCTTGTCCTAGGTTAGCTAGCCCCAGGGCAGTGATATTGCCACCAGTTAACCTGAAAAACAAAGCTGATCAGACAGATGTGAGCAAGAAAAATATTTTCCTCAGACATATTCCAGGAACTGTTTAAGGGACAAGTTGAAAATGCAGGGACTTGTGACTCCATTCTGAACTTGAGCAATAAAAGTCACATATATATTGCTGCAGGGCAGAACTGAACCCCCGAAGCTGCACTTTGCTGTACAGGTTTCCCTCCATTTATGCAGCAGATGCTTTCCCAGGAAACGGTGCATAGATCAAATTCACATAAGGTGAACCCAGTTTACAATGAAACAGATTAGGATGCATTCCCAGGAGGGAAGGAGTGTGGCGAGCGATGCAGTACAAGCAGGAGGCATCTCTCATTCCTGGGGCTGCAGCAAGGGCAGCACCAGGCTTGCTGTGGCACTCGGGGTGGACAGCAGCCTCACTCACCCTACTTCTCCCCATTCACCCCACTTCAGGGCCAGGCCCTGCTCACCCGCCCCTGAAGAGCCTGGTGCCACCACCGGACTGAGTCTGCAGCAGCAGAGACTGCAAGCAAGCAGCATCTGCGGGCTGTAGCAGAGGTGGGCAGCTGCCAGCAGCCACATGAGAGCAGGCTGAGGCTGGCCAATGCTGCCAGCTTGGGCTGGCAGCAGCACCAGGCTCTTCCCGGAGCTCAGCACTGACACTGTGAGGGGCGGCTGTGGGGTGCTATGGTGAATTTTGGAGTGGCAGCAGCCCCCCTCCCATTGCCATGGCCCACCCCAAATGCCAGGAATAGCCTGGTACCAACGCTGGACCCAGCCTGCTCTTGTCTGGCTGCATGCGGCTGCCTGCCTCTACTGCAGCCCTGGGAGCGGTATTCAGCTTGCAGCTGCTGGGCTGCACTGTGCCAGGGGGATAAGGGGCACGGTGCCCTAGGGGAAGTAGAGCCTTGGAAGGTTTGGGGCACACGGCGTAGCCTAGCAGCTGCAAGGCACTTGCATCAGCTGCTCCCAGAGCAGCTGCAGCAGGGGCGAGCAGCCCCCTGCAGCAGGATGAGAGCAGGCTGTGGCCGGCGGCCACTGCAGACTCGGGCCGGCAGCAGCACGAGGCTCTTCAGGGGCAGGCGAGTAGGGCCCGGCCCCACAGCCCTTTCCCCTCCCCTCACAAACTCAGACTTACCTGCTTCAGGAAGGGCAAAGTGTGCCTATGCTGATTGCATAAGATCAGCCTATGCCCATCACATATATGCAAATTTACCTCACATGTAACAAATTTCAGGTACAAAAGGGTCATGGCATAAGAATGAATTTGCATAAATTGAACCCGCATAAATCGAGGGAAACCTGTACTTGATTATTCTTTAGTGCTTGAAGGAATGTGGAACAGGTTTGCTAATCAAGACTCCTAGTGTGGACAGAGCATGAGAGACTGACCTGGCTCATGATCTGTGATAAGGAGATTTGCTATGGCCATGCTGAAGAAGCAAGAAATAGAGCACCTGTTGCTGAAAGCCAATCAGCAGAACGGCTCATTATTACACTGTAGAATTTTGCCATCACCAGCACCCCTAATGCAGCTAGTTTTAAGCCCGGAGTCATGATACACTACAGTGCATTGTTTGTGACATACAGTGGAGCAAAACTGTATTTGGCAGAAGCCACTGTGTTGAGAATCTATAGTTATACCAAATAAACTGCATTTCTGCTAAGAAAGGTGTATAGCCTTGTTAATCTGAAGTCGGGTAGAAAACAGGGCATGGTGGCACCTTGGGGCATCTATTTACGTGCTCTGGTATGGAGGGGACAGTACTTTAATTAGAGCAGCTCATAGAGTACCTGCAGTGCTGCAGCGTCATGTGTATTCAGCATCCTGAGCTTCAGAATGGCAGCAGGGGTGCCTTAACTAAAGCTCATTCAATGAGCTTTAGCTAAAACAACTCCACTGACATTTTGAAATGTGGGGATGCTGAATGAATGTGATACAGAGGCTGTTAGAGTATGTTAATTAGCATGCTTGAGCAGACTTGCAGCAGATTTGATTAATTGATTCTGCTCTGTGTTAATTAGCATGCATTAACTGCTTCAGGAAGCAGAGCATGTGAGCAAAGTTACTAGGGTTTACTTTCCACTTACCCTGTAAAAGTGTTTACTTCCACTTTTATCCTGTAAAAGCGTGCCCACAGGTTGTTAGAATCATAGAAAATTAGGGTTGTAAGGGACCTCAGGAGATCATCTGGTCCAACCACCTGCTCAAAGCAGGACTGTGAAGGAGTGAGAGTAAACAAAATGCCAGAGGTGCCTTACCTATAAGGCAGGGGAGGTCAGGAGAAGAAAAGCAGCCAGCAGCAACAGATGGGGAAAGTGAAAGCAAGCAACACTTACAGCATGGAGGGCGGGCAGAACAGCAGAAGCAGACCGGAAGAGAAGAGAAGCGAAGCAATCACCACACTTCCCAAGAAACATCTCACACTGGATTGGAGGAGGGAGGCTGCTCAAAGCTATTTCTGGTCCCAGAGAGGGGCAGAGCGGGGTCAATTCTTTGCGAGCCGCAGAGAGAGGAGTGGCTGAGGATCCTAGCAGGCAAGTGTTGCAAACTCTGCCAGAGAAACACTGATGGTGTGACCCAGAGAAGGCGGCAGGCAGAGGTCTGCCCACACAAGACTTCTGATCATCCCTAGAGTGAAGTGACAGCTGAGGATCCGGGGCAGAGGCCAGAAGAGTTGCTGTTTTCAGGTTAGAGCAGGGGCGGGCAATTATTTCAGGCGGAAGACCACTTACTGAGTTTTGGCAAGCCATTGAGGGCTGTATGACAGGCAGCTGGGGGCAGATGACTATTAATTTTCTATATTTTTAGGGACTTCGTGGGCTGGATAGAATGGCCTGGTGGGCAACAACTGGTCTGTGGGCAGCATTTTGCCCATCCCTGGCTTACATCTTCGCTGCACAGGAGAGAGAGCCCACTGAGACTGTGAATGCTCACAAGTAATCTGGGGCAGGCCTGTGCAGAGCAGTGACTGAATGAACTGATTTTTTTTGTTGTGATTTGGACATGAGAAGCTGACCCCAGGTAAAGGGGACATGGACCAAGTCTGACAAAGAAACTGAGAGCAGTCAGGGTTTGCTTTTTTTTTGTGGATATTTGAGTGCAGGTCAAGGCCAGCCCCTGGAAGGGTATGCACCTACTAACTAAAGCCAATAGTCACCCTGGTGACTGAGGACAGAACAGTAGGCCAACAGGCAGCATTAAGATCTGGCTGCAAAGAACTATGAGTTCCATCTGGAGAGGCTAGGGTGGGGTAAAGGGGAGGTTTGGAGCCCCACAGAAGAAAACAGGGATTGAGACCTGTCAGGATCACCTTGGGCATTGCCTCCTAGCAATATAATATCATCAAAGTCATGGCAGGTGCGAAACACAAGACCAGCTTCCTGGCAGACCACGTGATCCGAAGCCAAGGTCCACTCTGTCACTGCCTGTAGGAAAACTAGCTCAGGGCAGTGGCAGCAAGTCCTACAACATCTACAGCCACCACGAGGACCATCCCAAACCATATTATCTCATCCAAGGCTTTGTCTAGCCAGATCTTAAAAACCTACAAAGATAGAGCTTATATAACCTCTTTGGATAACTTCTTCCAGTTACTATGGAACCACTGCCCACTTTTACCACATGGTATATTGTACATACATCTGTACCTTTGGTGTGTATTTCTTCTGATTATCTCTTAACCTGACCGTGTCATCCCACCCTCTCATTCCTCTCAAGCCCACATAGAGTTTCAAAGCCCTTCTTGCCTATATCATGATCCTTGTCTCTTTGACCTCTATCACTGACTCATTCATTTCCTTTTCTGTTTCCATCACTAGGAATTTAACCATGTTGCATTTCATGCACAGAAAGTTATCATCACTACAAATAATGTTCCCCATCTTCTGACTACTGTCCTGTTCCAACATGGGCCTTACCAAAACACTTCACATGTTGACTAGCTAGTTGAGTAGTAATCAGTGATTTAGAATTTGGATATACTCTTTCTGCAAGTTGTTTCAATTTCACATATATACCTGTCTTGAAAAAATAGAAGGTCAAACACAATGAAGCAATTCCTTCTTCCAGAAATTTCAACCCACCTCCAGTGCTTAAATCCCAGGTAGCAATCCAGTCTCAACAATGCACTTCAATCAGCAGGCAAGACAGAAAGCAAACTATATTGCCACTCGCACAGCTCTCTAACTACCTTCAAAAACTAACATCACTCCCAAGATGAAATATCTGTTTACAGCCTAAGGAAAAGAACTTGAAAAAGATGTGTAGCACCAACATCTGGCAACTCCTGCATAACAAGATTTATGTTGTGGTGGAGCCTTGAAGCCTCACGTAGCTCAAGCCATATTATGCTAAGCACTGTACAAATACATAATTAAAGAGTAGTCCCTATCCTATTAGGGCTCACATGTACCACCTATATATTCCTTCACACCACTTCCTCTCCTGGAAGAGAGCTATTTGTTTAACATTTTATTTACACATTTAAATCTTCACAATAGGTCATCAGACACTGCAGCATTAGGCAAGGCAACTTTTTTCTTGGTATTTGATTATAATGCCAAACAGGAACTGACTATAATATTTCTCTTGTATTTCTGTGGAACTATCGTAGTCTGGGGTTCCTGTTGGGGACGCAAACACAATACAACAGCATAGTGTAGATAGCATCCCACAGAACAAAATATTTAAAGTAAAACAGAAGTAAAACAGTGGATTACAAAATGCAAAAAAGGCAGCCCTTTTCTTCCCATGGATGAAACATAAGATGTTTTGAACTTAAAAACAAATGCTTACTCTAATTTTTTCAGACTCCTGATCTTTGGTAAGGTTCTGGAAAGAACAGCTGCAAATTCATCACCGCATTTCCTACTCCTAAAGCTGAAAGAAGCAAAAGAAAGTAAGTTTAAAAATGTAGCAAAAAAGACCTGTTGATTTCCCCACATTACCTATTGTGTCAGCCTGCTTTTCGCATTATTTTTTACCAAGATCTGTGTTTTTCAAAATATATTTCAACCTACTACACCTAGTCAATTATGCAAAGGGAGGGAAATTTCTGTTTTGCCATTAGGACAAAACATGCAATACTTCTTGCAAACAAGAGAGAGAATCTGACTGCACACAATGCTAGACCTAAGATTCAGAAGAATTCATTATATAAGGCTAAATTTTGCTCACGGTTATATGACAGTAAATTTGACTCATGCTATTAGGAAGGTCTAATGGCTCCTGTATGGCTTAGTCTTGACAAATCCATGTCGTTGTTTTTAATATTGCTGTTATTGGGTGCTTAAAAATGATTAGTCAATAATCTGTCCAAGTATCTTTCAAGATACTGGTTTTAAGATGACTGCCTCATTTTCCAGGTCTTTCTTTATTCCCTTTTCAAAGATAAGCATGGTATTGCCCTTCAAAACTGTGAAGCAGCTTTCAAAATCTCAATCCAAGCACATGTATCCCTTATTGCTTTTCTTACCTTAGGCACTCAATATTTGTACATTTGGCTAGACCCTCCAAACAATCTAGTTCCATGGGACATCCTGCAAAATCCAAGTGTGTCAACTCTTGGCCACAATTAATGACAAACACCAAAGCTGAAATGTCAAGCGGTGTCAACCTAAAGTTTTTGAATTCATACTTGAAATTCAGCTGGCTCCCAACATACTGAGCTACCTCAAGGTCTTGAGTTTCATAAGTGCAGTGGCACAGCTCAATTATCTTGGGCCCTGTGAGGTTAGTAGCTGCCAACTTTTTGAGAGACTGCAAGATGACAGCTTGCTTGGCTTGCACCCAAGCTTCATTTTGTTCAGATAACTGTGCGAGGAATTTCCTGCAATCTTTTGACGAGAGGCCGGACAGAAAGATGTGAAAACTCTCCATGAATTCAGTCCTTGCATCATTCTTTAAAGTCCACTTTGACTTCAAAGAGAACTTTTTCCTTATGTAGTTTCTGTCTGCTGTCTTACTTAGCATCACACACAGAGCAGCAAAAAATTCCTGCAAACTTAAATGCACAAAGGCATAGCCAGTCTCTGGGAGGTGGTCACTCCTCTTTACTTCAAAAACTGTCAACAACCCATGCAGGGAAGCAAACTCTTTTACATGTTCTGGTATATCATCAACATAAAACACTAGTTTCTTCTCTTCCAGGCCCTTCAGCGCAAGGTCACACAGACCCAGAATAGCCACCCTGTAGTGATTCAGCTGAACTTCGTCCCTCTGACTGTACTCTTTTTGCTGTTTGCTGATAAAGATAAGGAGCACTTGAATATAAAATTGGGTCATGGTTTGAGGAAGCTCCACACTCAGCAGCTGTTTAATCAGCAAATATTCCAAACAGATGCAGACAATGTAGCACAGGGCAGGGATAAAACACATGCTGAGGAGCTTGCTATTGTTTTTCAGCTGAGCAATAGCTTGTTCTTTGAATGCATGCTCATGGAAGTAGTGGT
This sequence comes from Caiman crocodilus, assembly GCA_030014935.1. Classification (NCBI taxonomy): domain Eukaryota; kingdom Metazoa; phylum Chordata; order Crocodylia; family Alligatoridae; genus Caiman; species Caiman crocodilus. The sequence goes on from JAGPOW010002791.1 coordinate 37,733,508, forward strand.
TAACATATTCCTCAACCTTCTCATGGTCAAAGCCCCAAATTTCTGCCAGCAAGTCAACTGTGTTTAACAGGAAGTCAGGACATTTCTTAGGGCGGCTGGTAATTAATACTGTACATCCAGGCAGGAGTTTTCCATCACAGAGATCTGTGAAGAGCTCAGATATTGACATAGGTCTGGGAAAGGCAGGATGCATCTCTGGAGAAGATGAAACACCAGTGTTACCCACAAACTCATCCAGTCCATCAAAGATGATCAACATTTGCTTGGCATTTTCCAGGAGGTGCTGAAACACTGCGTCGGGGCAGTCTTCTGGCTGAAGGGAAAAGTCAAACAAAAGCTCCTTCAGAGTCAGCTTTTGGCTTATTAGATTCAGCTGTCTAAACTCAAAAAGAAAAGTCAGTAGAAACTGATGTAAGGATCCTTCTGCCCACTTCTGGCAAATCCTATGCATCAGCATAGTCTTGCCAGTCCCTGGCTTGCCAAACAGAAGGATCACCCTGGTGGTACCCGAGCTAATGGTGTCAAACAGGTCAGATACTTTCACTGCTGTATCTGCAACCTCTTCTGCTTCCTGTGAGCCTGCCAGGTCCTCCTTGGGTTTGTCCAGTCTCTCCTTTAGTCGGGAAGCTTTACTCTGCCTGATCACTAGGTTGACAAAGAGTTGGTGGCAAGCAGGAGGCTGCACTTGCCCCAGCACCGCTGCTCCTGGTGCTCTCTGACTCCTGTATCTTTGATTCATTGAACTGATAAGGAGGTGCCGGTACCGTTCAGCTGAATCTGTGAGAGACAGAGAGCTTGGGTTAATTTTAAACAACTAGATTTGCTCCATGTTTGGTCTTGTAAACTGATATACATCGTGATAAATATACTGGGCCTTTTCTCAGGCTTCTGGAAAAAACTATACCAACTTATACAGGATCTGACCTATTGCTTGAACATTCAAATAGATACTGGCTGTACTGGCATGCTCATGCCCCAAGTACTTATTTTCCCTCCTATTTGCATATTCCATGCACCTCTATCTCTGTATTTTTAAATGCATGCTTCAATGTACATTTCAAAATAAAGCAGTGCTAGTCGCACACCCCATATGCATTCTCAGACAACCCTACAAAGCCAAAGCACTTTCATGCACAGTTATGTATCATTGTTTTCCAAAGTAGCATCTTTCCATCTCCTGCCCCACTGACTTGGTTTCTACCTCACACAACATACATAATAAGGCAGAAACATATAGCTCAGTCTGAAGTTCTGGACTCGATGCATGTGATATAGACATGACTGGGTGAGGGTTTCTGGCCTGTGTTACACAGGTCAGACTAGGAGATCACAATGACCCCATCTAGCTTTGAAATCTATAGATCTATGACATTAGTAAGGAAGAGAAGAGGGCGTTTCCATCAAGCCCACCTGCCGGTTCAAAAAACACACAGCCTATCCCTGCAGTGCTATAAAACACACAGCCTATCCCTGCAGTCTCATCCATTCCCAGCATTTGGGAGAGGCCCGAGAGGGCAATACATACCAAGAAGCCCAAGAAGGGACAGTGTTGAGAAGCCTGAGAAGGGGGTGGGATTTTAAGGAGCCCAGACGAGGGGCGGCATTGAGAAGCCCGAGACGGGACAGGTCAAACCGGCAAGAGGCTAGTGCAGCATTAGACCCTGGCCTGAGGCTGGCTGCTGCGGTGGACCCCAGGAGAGACAGGGGTTAGCAGCAGAGCACCTCGTCGAGAACGGCAAGTGCTGCAGTGGTCCCCGAACTCACAGAGGGACAGCAGCACAGTACGCCTGGCCTTATTAGAGGGTAGCTGTGCGATGGGCCTAAGAGACCAGAGAGAGAAGGCCCAGAGCAGGCGAGTATATAGAGGAGGCCCAGAGTGGGCACTGAGAGCCCCTAGGCAGGGGCAGTACACAATGCTGAGAACTCAAGAGAGGGGCAAGACTGAGAGCCCTTGAGAGGGGCCAAACATACATTTGACACACCAACGTCCGGTATATCAGCGAGGCAAGGGACGTGGTATCAGGGGTGGTTGGAGCCACGTTTGGCCCTAAAGCCAGGGTGCCTGGAGTGCACCCAGCATACAGGGGGGAACATCCCGATGGGTCCAGGAGACCGCAGGGATGAAGGTCCCAGAACGCTGTGCCCAAAGCGGTATAAAGGCAGCCTCCCAATATATAACTCTATCATCAAAGTCATGGCGGGCAAGAATAGAGGGTGCCTTGGGCCGGACTTGGCACAGGCAGAGGGCCTTCAGGAGATCATGGCCCTGGGTTTCATATTCAAAATGCCAGAGTGTTTGCTGCTTTGATTCTCCTTTTACAACCAAACAAGTTCTCAGAACGGCAAACTGTGAAATGCCTTCTGTGTAAGTTACAATTCAAAGGGGTTATGAGGATAGATTCCTATAATCCATTTTTCCCCAGTTTAGTTATTGTTGAATCTTTAAACCAGTTTTTTCAAATCCATAGGGGATTGGAACTAAAAAATAAACAGTATGGTCTTGAAAATCACTGTTGCATATGAGATTCTGCAGCCTCTCAACACAGGCATCCCAACTACCCATAAGAAGGAAGGATGAGTTTGTGATATTCCTGGCTGTTTATGAACAAATTTTACTGTGCTGTATATGGCCCAGACGGAGACAAAACATGTGATTTCCCCAATATCTAATTTAAGATCTCCACATACCCAACCGCTGTTGTTTAGATTCTTTATCAATGGCAGCAGAATTGCCTCTTGGACGCCGTCTTCCAGGTCCTGAAAATTGAAAGGCAGTAGATGTATTAAACTGGCATGGTGGAGTTGAGGCCAGATTAACAGTTAATCTGACAAAAAATGTAGTTCAGGGAGGATGGATAGGGGAGGGGCAAAGGTGAGGGAATGGAAGGTGACAGAGTAAAACCATTTGCAATGCTGGATTGAATTCAGTGAATAGTTTGGGCCAAAAATATATACTGGAACTGGAAGTGGAAAATGTTTTCTTCTTTCTACATTTCTTTCAAAATGTACTGTTTCCATTTTTTTTTGTTTTGAAAAAAAAGTTTGAAGGCTAGATTTAGCTAAACCGAATTAAAACAATTTTCAAAGGATAAAAACAAAAACAACAAAAAACCCTATCCCTTCAACTAAATAGAATGTTGTGAGCTTGAATTAAGAAGATTTTTTGTAGGAGGCTGTATACATAAGAAAGCCACATTTTTTAGTTTTGAGTTAACATAAATTCCACCCCTCCATTTTTTTTGATTCAGTTGCTGAACCAAGAACAGCATTTATGCAGCTTTAGATAACATAAATCAATAACAGCCAATCAAACCACAGAGATATTTTCAAATGCAGTCTCTACTTGTGCGTCCACATTTTTGCAACTGCCAGGGAAAAAATATGGGCATGATCAGCAGTGGGAATGACTGGTTGAATGCCAACATTGACCTGATTTATGTGCGACACTCATTTGTGCTTTGAAGGGCAAGTAAAAGGTGTGAATCTTATCAGTTGTGCAAACAATTGACTGGAGGCATAAAAATGTTGGTTCAATGTTAGAGGCTATTTGTGAAAGTTTGGCTTTGAGTCTTTTCATTGGTAACATTCAAATTAAAGGGGTTCTGTGTAAAAGATATTTTCAGATTAGGAAAGAATTGCCAGGTACTTTCAATTAATTAATTTACATTTAAGTAATAAGCAGATGTGTCACCAATAGATCCAGAAAGGTGCTTCCCTGCCCCACTCCCCAGTTTGGCATTGATGAGGCCAGAACTGGAGTACTGCATCCAGTTCTAGGCACTGCACTTCAAGAAGGATGTGGACAGGCTCAAGAGGGTGCGAAGAAGGGCCACCTGCATGATCAAGGGCCTAGTGGACGGGTCCTATGAGGAGACACTTCAGGATCTGGGGCTGTTCAGACTAAGTAAAAGAAGGCTGAAAGGCGACTTGATAGCTGCCTCCACATATGTCAAGGGAGAATGCCAGGACCTACGTGAACAGCTTTTCAGAAAAGCTCCCCCCACTCCCCACCCGGGAAGATATGGACCAATGGACACAGGGTAGTTGAGGAAAAGTTTTGGCTGGACATAAGGAAAAACTTATTTTCTGTACAGGTAACTAGGATCCAGAACACGCTTCCAACAAAGGTCATGCAGTCGCCATCTCTGGTGGTCTTTAAGAGGAGGCTGGACAAATACCTCGTTGAACTCATTTAAGTCCAATTACCTCCTGCCCATGGCAGGGTACTGGACTTGATGATCTTATAAGTCCTTATAAGTCTGGTCCTTCTTACAGTGAAGAAAAATAAGCAGATGCAAAGATATAAGGATGACAGGTGGTGGTAAAAAACTTGGCAAGGCAGTGACATATGTAAAGAGAAAGCAGCTGCATAGGATGTGGTTTTGAATATGTGGAATAAAACATTTTTTGCAGATGTGAGACAGGGATCTAGTCAAAAGCTGTGCCATGGATCACAGATGCATATTGTACCACACTTTCAAATTCACAATTGTACCATCAACCACAATTTCATCACATTTTCCACAATCCTGTCTTTATTTGGCCATTTCGGTTACAAGAATGTGGGAACATCTGTGTTAGGATATGGCAGTCCACATATGTACTCAGAAGCTATTTCTGAAGCTATCAAGAAAATTTTAATTGTAGGTAAGCCACCTGGCAGGGCACACCTGGTTACTCTCTGAGAGCTGAGTCAAGAGCACACAGGAATGGATTTTAAGATTGGAGTTAGTCTGCTCTGAGGGTTATATCCCACATCACTCATCCTCCTTCAGATAAAGGTTAGTGCTCAGGAAGTCTTCCATTAGGTTATGCTTGGTCCAGTGCAGTGCAAGTATAGGGCTAGAGGAAGAGCTAGAAGATTATCATTTCAAGAGCCTACACTGCCTATAGGATTTGACAGTAATTGCTTCTAGGTTTAGACTGAGATTCCACTGTAGTTAAAGGGAATATGGGACAGAGGTGAATGAGGGTGAGGGTGTGTACATTGTTATTTGATGTATCTGGGCTACAGGGGGAACGATGTTGCCCTGAACAGCAGAAGCCTCGTAGAAACCAAGTGTACTCATAAATTACATATTGATTCCAATACTCATTATCCTTTCAATAAAGCCTATAGATTTCTACCAACTAAAGACCAATCACCCATTAACCCTGCTAGCTGTGAAGACCCCTGGCTTTTTGCTGACAGGGCTCTGAATTGTTTGAAAGAGACTGTGTGGGTGTTCATCTTCTCAAATGCAGAGGAATCCAGGTGACCTACAGATTAGGATTAGGTTACTTCAGAAAGACTAGGACATTACCTTAGAATGGAGATCAAACGGCATTTACATAAACATGCATTTACATGTTAATGGTAAAGGACAGAAGTGTAGTAATCTTGAAACCAGACACTTAAATACATGTAGCAGCATCAAGTCTTAGTTTGCAGAAGAGAAGACTGAGGGGCAATTTTACAGCAGCCTTTACCTATCTGAAGAGGGGTTCCACAGAGAATGGAACTAGACCAGGGGTGGGCAATTATTTCATGCAGAGGGCCACTTACCTAGTTTGGGCAGGTTTTTAAGGGCTGCATGGGTAGCCCTGCCCCTTGACAGGTGCCCTGCCCCTGGACTGGTCCCAAGATGGTGAGCAGGGGGTGGGGTACCTATATCCCAGGGCCAGCACTGGTGGGCCCAAAGTGGGGCACAGGCTGGCAGAGGTCTGTGGAGCCAGGCTGGGCTGCACCAGCAGGGAGTGGGGGGAGCTGGCCCAGCTCCATAGAGCCCCTGCTGGCTGGACACCTGTACTCCTGCCGCTCTGCTCTGGGCCCTGCCGCTGCTGGCCCCAGGACACCGGTGTGGGCCCCGTGCTCCCTCTGGTTCCCCGCCCACTCACTCCCAGTGACCCCAGCCCTACGATACAGAGCAGTGCACAGCCCTGACCTCATGCTCACTGGCAGGGATGAGCGCGGAGAAAACTGGCCCCGTCCCCTGGCTGGCGCTCCCTGCTGCAGCTGTTCACAGCCCACATGGGGCTGTCTGAAGCAGGCACAGGCAGCCCCAAAAGGGCCGCAAGTGGCTGTAACACTGGACACGTGAGGGGCCACTTTTCTTTGCACTCAGCACCAGCTTGTAACCTGGCCCTGCTGACAGCTTAGACCCCATGCTGGCCCTGGGCTCGCCCATCAGAGCTGCATGCGGTAGCAGCAGCTGCAGGCCTCCTGCTAGGCAGTGTTGGCTGTTGCTGCTGCCCACCCAGAGCTCGCTTGTGTACTGGGCAGCACACAAAGGCAGTGATGGCAAACATTGCTCAGTGCGGCAAGCGGGGGGGGGCGGCGCAGCTGCTGTCGCCACGTGCAGCCCAGACAGGAGCATCACTAAATGATGGCACAGTAACAACAGCACTGTAGGGGCATGTATAGATGGCACAGAATTTTACTCCTCAGTAAGCTCAAAGCACATTAATAGCACATGTAGACACTCATTTGATCTTATGAGATCTGCATACAGGTTTATTCATTTTGCAGTCCACAGAATATAAAGGATCGTATTTCTACATGCAGTTTTACTTGCTTATGTATTTGGAGAAATATAAACTTTGAGGGAGAACTCTCTATCTATAAAAACTAAGCTACATTGGAGCAGATTCCATCTAGTGCTACAGTTTACCTGCTTATCTACTCAGGAAGTGATAATGTTGCAACAAGTTACCCTATTCTTTCAGTCTCTGTCACTAGACTCTTCATGTGGGTGGGAGATTTGGTTAGTGGTTTGGTTTTGGAAATCAGGCAGCTGAATGAGAAGATGTTGAGTTTCTTCAGCAGCACATTGTTATTGAATAGTGCGCAGCTACATTAATGATCTTATCTGGCCCTAGAAGCTAAGCACTCTTGGGCCTGGCTAATATTTGGGTGGGAGAGCACACTAGAAATCTAAGTACTGTTGAAACAAGCCAAGGAATAGAACAGTTGTAAAATGGCAAATCAAATAACTTTAATCACCTCCATCATTGCTGCTGAGCAGAGAGAGGCAAGTAAAAGGAAGGAAATTGTTGTCACATTGATGGCCATTAGGTGACTCCCATGAACTGAACTGTATGTCTATATGTGATGATGAGTATCGTAAGGGGTATAAGTCTCTCCTGAAATATTACAGACTTTGGACTTTCGAGCCACTGATCTTAATCAACAATCTTGTTGGAAGTGAAGCATTAAACTCTATCAATTTATTATGTAGACAAATAGTTTCTCCACACTGACTCTTATTCCTAGGTTAATGATCCAAGTCATTAAATGCAATAAATTATCAAGAAAGGAGGTATGTTACAATAGTCTGGGCTTGGAAAAGAAGAAGAACTGCAAAACTGTCAGCAAATTCAGGGCCTATTAGTAGGAGTCTACCCAACTCAAGGAGGTAGCTGGCCAATTTCACAGATAGATCATGTGGCTGACAACCATTTTCAAGGGCTTATCATGGCTGGGGCCTCCCTCAACACTTCTGATTGGCTGAGGGGACCTTTCCCCGCTACTGATTGATGGAGAGGGCTGTCCATTGTATGTTCCTACTGACTGGCTTAGAGGACTGTCTCTCATACAGTCCCACCCCTTCACCACTGATTGGTGGAGAAGGGCAGACAGCCTTATCAACCAATCAGCAGTGAAGGGCAGGGATAGCAGGCATCTTGCCTACTCACCTTTGTACCAACAGCCCTCTTTCCCCCCTTTCCCATGGACTATGTGGCAGGAGGACTGCTGGCTTCCACTGGGGAGACAGTATTTTATTTTTAGTATGTTATTTTTTCCTGTGGATTTCACAGAATTCATCTGATTTTGTGATTTCCACAAAATCTGCACAATCACAATTTGGGTAGGTCCCTACCTATTAGTCTTTCTGAAACAAAGAAAAGAGAAATTAAAATTTGCCAGATTAAGATTGCCTGAAACTCTGATAGGAGAGAACCACACAGTATTTGTGCAGTTTCCTGCAGCCTGTTACTCCTACACAAATCTTACTACTTTTCTTTTATGCTTAAATGGCTTCTACTATAAGCGGGTACAGTACAGTGTGGTACAAACAGCTGTCTTGCATGTAAGGAGAGCAGAGGAGCTCAAAGAACATTTAATTGCACAGAGAAGTCTTACCTGCGAACTGAGAAGATGAGGACTGTGTTTCTTGTTGCTGGTTTAAATTTCCTACAATAATTAATTGAAAATAAAATAAAATTACCACCAGTAACAAGGCAAAAATGGTCTACACAAACCCCTTTGCAGCATCATTGGCCAGCCAAAACCAAAGATAGGCAGAAAGTGCCGCAAAGGAAGCCTCAGCAGAATGCCAGATCATTGCCTGGCAGGCTCAAGACATTAGCTACCCTAGAGCTTTCCACTTGCTCTAACAAACAGTTAACCTGTTTTTATCATGGAAAAGTGAATCTCAACCTTTATACCAGTGGTTCTCAAACTTTTTAGCCTCAAGGCACTCATTTTTTCCACTATGGAAAATAATAGAGCAATTATTTTGGTGCAAAGAATTCAGAAAGGCCACAACCAGTCAGAAATGTTTTTGACACCAGCCCCTAATGTCTACGAAATCTATGAAATTTTCAATGTGCTTCATTGTTTTTGTATCAACAATGCATTAGTGCCTCATGGTTGTTAGGTAGAAGACCAAGGTTGTTAGGTTTCAGCAGCTGAGTATTTTTTCTTATGCTCAAGAATATGTAGTTTTATTGTGGAGAAATAAGCAGTGTAGCTGGATGATATTGCTCAGTCATCAAGTTATCAACATTCTCTTTAGATTTCAGACTTAATGCTTCTTGGAAATAGATAGGACAGCTCATTATTCTCACAGCCTTTCTTATTTCAGACTGAGCTGGCAGTACTTGATCTCAGTGCCTTTTTTTTTTTTTTTTTTTTTTTAACATTACTACTACCAATCCCAGGTGTCAGCAGGAAGCAGAGAGGCAGGTAGTGTGCCTCTGGCATTGTGTCCAAACCAAGAACAATGTCCAAATTAATAATAATACATACATTAAAGGTACACATGAATAAATACTGATTTTGTAGAGGCTCCCTTTAACTAACTGCTGTAAAATAAATACATAGGAACAATAGCACTAACATTTTACATAAGTTAAGAAAGTTAAGAAGTCACTGAACCCTATGACTAAAACTTCTCAGCCAAAGCTCTGGAGAAAAGTACAAGTCAATTATTGTTCCTAACCTATCCCTAGATACAGTCTTTCACCCACTTTCTGCTACAGTTGCTGCTGATGCATTTGGCTGCCTCTTTATGAGTAATATGGTTGCACAAGATAACTTTCACAAACCCTCTGGCAAGAAAAAATGTCAGTTACTTGTATAACTTCCTGCTACAGCCATGTAGAAGGCTGAAGAGAACCAGCTACAGAATAGTGAAATCCTGGCTTCAGTGAAGTCAACAGGAATTTTGTCAGAGATATCCACTGTGAAAAGGAAATGTTGGGATGTTGCCTTGGGCATCAGAAAGTGTTAAATAAATGTTTTATATATACAATACACAGGGAAAATCAATAATACGAACAACAATGTATGTTAGCAGCCTCCAACTTTCTGGCTTTCAAGGGTGGATGAGTGGCTTGGGTTTGGAGAGTTGACCCATGGATCCAGTCCCATGCCACCCCAGTCCAGCCCCACACTGCCTGCTGTCCCAATCTGGAGCTGTGCATCACACACCTACTAGCAGCGCATTGATCACCTGCCAGATCCTGCTGTGTGCTGACCCCCACCCTAGTCTGGCCTCCAATCAGACCCACACCATCCCAGTCTGGCTGTCTGGTGTAATCTGGTCTGAAAGGCCATGTTATCTGACCCATAGGACTCCCCATGGCTCCAGAAATTTGGCAGCAGTGGAGCAGCAATTAAGATTGCTGCCACACCACCAGTGTGAAATTTCCAGACCCCTGGGGAGCCCTGATGCAGCAGTATCCATGGGCTGTATAACATGACTTTATATGTGAATCAAAGGTCACTTTGTAAAGCTACCTTAAGCTACCTTCTTACAAATGCTACTTAGAATCAGATGGAAACATGGCTTCCTGTCCTGTGAGAATTTTTGAGATTCTAAATGTTTTTCAATCATGAATCAAAAAAAGTCAATTGTGCAAAATCTTATAACTCCAAAATCAGAGGTGGTGAGGAAGGGAGGAAGAAGGGTGCTTGGACTATATAGATCAAAATATTTAATTTGATTTCAAGTTATTTACATTTTTCATCTTAAATTTCAAAAAAACAATGAAATCACTTTTAAAAAAATGTTGAAAAGATATTTCAACAACTATGAAACTTTCTTTTTTTCAAATAAGAAATGGCTTAAAAAACAACTCTTTCCCACAGACAGTTTCATTTTTGAAGATTATACATTCTGGGCATATCTACATATGTATCAATATGCACTTTTGCTACTGCACATTAAATTTAGTACCTCTAATATAAGGTACTACATAAGACAATGCATTTGGCCGTATGGCACCATAGGCTACCTTGATGGACAGCAAAAGTGCATGCCTTTTTAGTGACGCTTAATGTACAATAGCCTATTTCTAATGAGCATTAGCATAGTAGCACTGTTTTTGACGTGACACTTTAATGCACAGTAGAACAGGCTACTGTGTATGACACGTGTAGACGTGCCATCTCAGATGAATAAATAGCTTACCCAAAAAGCTCCTAACCAGCTCTGTGGCTTAGGTGTTACTCCATATGTGCTTTATATGCAACAGCAGCCCAAGCAGGGAGTGGAGCTCAGAGCCCAGGGCTCAGGCACTGCTGGGGGAGCTAGGGGGCTGCAGACCTGGGGGACAGCCACAGCTGGACCCTCATTCTGGTAAGTGAAGGTGGCAGGGAAAGCTCTGATTTTCCATGATAAAAACCCCAAAATCAAATGCCAAAATGTATAGGTATTTAGAGTTTACTTCATTATAGTGACACTATAGTAGGCTTCCAATTTGCTTTAAAATGGTACATTTATCAATATAATATTGTGTTAAACTGATACCTATATACATGGTGGCCTTTTCTTTTAATTATGGAAAAACATGAATTTTGTTTTTTTAACTCCAAGAATTTGTGTTTTTTTTTATCATAGAAAACCAGGACCCCTGCTTATCACGTTTCCTGACCACGTTAATCACCCTTTTGTCTTTTTACTCCGTTAGGCAACCCATACGGCCGAATGCATTCTCTTATTAACATTACAGTCAGATGTAGCCCATATCTAGAAATCACTTCATTATCTTAGGAAGGAGATTTCGCCTTTGTGGACACTTCCAGTTGGATACTCATTCAAATACAGGCCTGGAGCATTTTAACTCTGAAGCACTGTTAACCCCCAATTAGTCAACCTCAGTCATAGTAAACATATTGACACCGCTGTAAATGACGCATGAAAAATTACAACAGGCTGCCTAAAACTCACACCTGTTCTCTTCCTAGTCACACTATCCAATATAGTGTCCCCTTACATCAGAAGGAAAATAGCAGGTGACTTAGACTGGCAAGTACAAGAGTCAGATGACCTCCATCTGCTATATGGACATCAACCAGCCCACCATCATCTCTCATCAAGAAATAGCTTTTACACTGTACCACACCATTGGCCACATCACCAAAAGCAGCCAGAACTACCCTCTGGCAAAAACAATGGGCAAAACTAGGTGACAAAGCTGTTGAATGGAACTGGCGAGGAATCACTCCCAGTGAGGAATTAGCATCCAGCTCCAACTACAACTGGCATACATGACAGAGTTTGAACAGATCGAGCGGATCTTGGAGAATGCAACTTTCTCATGAAATTGAGGGGCCTCTAGGCAACTGACCAATGTGTTTGTCAGGAGAAGCAAACCATGCATCATCTCCTGAGATGCCCTATAGCAACACAATGCACCCCACATGATTTGGCAACACAAACACAAGCAGTGGCGGATGCAAAAAATTGGGAACAGACCATATAGAAAAAACTGGATTGCAGATAGGATGATGAAGAAGTCAACCTTGCATGATCAGGCCCATGCTCGACAAAATGGCTATCATTTGAACTGATGTATATGACTGTCTCCCACTGTATTTCTATTCAATATCTTTCTATCATCCCTAAAAAACCAAAATCATTTCTGCCATTGCTGCATCAGTATTTAATTTAGCTCATCAACTTTAACATGGCTAGACCTCAATGGGGTGATGTTAGGGATAAAGATTCTGGGTGCTTGTTTGGGAAGAAATCAGTGGGGATTATATTCCAGTGTGAATTTGGACTGATCAAACTCCCACCTCTCCCTCCTTTACCTTCTCCTGCACAGCTCATGAGTTGTATCTCCAGGTCCATGGGAAGGTTGCATTCCATGCAGATGCACTGAACAAATTGCTTCTGCATGGTCAATTCTACGTTTTCAAGTCTGTCCAGGAGCTCTGAGACCTTCTGTTTGCAGTCAGTGATGTCATCCACATATTTCAGGTCCACAAGGGGGAGGAAATGCTTGGCTTTCATGATCAGCCACTCAGAGTTATGACTGAGGAACTCCACTAGTTGTGGCCGAACCTTTGCTATGACGTGCTGAAGGTCCAAATCATCCATCTGGAGGTGGAACCTGGAAGGAATGAATTTGATGACTTAGTTGTTAAAAGCAAGGGACACCTACCCACCTTTACTGCAACTTTAACAAATCACAGCTGCCTGGAGTTATTTGGCAGCTTACAGAGGTGTACTGATATATCGGTCACATATCAGATTGGCACTGATAACAGGAAAATTAACATTATCAGCAATCATCTTTTTTTGTCCAGTAATGTCACCAATAAATGCTGCATACATGTGTTCAGCCACAGCATGCACACAGCAAGGAATGCAGCCCAGCAGCTTGGACAGCAGCCTCCAGCCAGTAAGTCTGTCGGGGGAAGGGGCATGGGGGAGGAGATTGAGGCCCCCACAGTGAGGAAGGGAGTAGAGCAGGGGCAGGCACTGCTTAGCTGGACTGGGGCACAGGATGGAGCCATGGGCAGCTCATCCATGGAGCATGGGAGGGAAGTGGGGTGGCTTCCTTCCCATGTGCAGCCCTGCAAGGGAAGCATGGAGGGCATGTGCCCCCCCCCCCCAAATTTGTGTGCAGAACAAGGGTAGGCTGCCTTCTGTGGGCTCAGGGCCAGGGATGCACCAGCCTCTTCCTGGATGGGAGCTGGGACAAGGCTGTTTTCGGGGCAGGCAGAGGCATTTTTCTGTTTTTAGATGACTAATCATAACAGCATAATCTATAACAGTGGTCTGAAACTTAAGAGACTTCAGAAAGAAAAAGACTTTCAATACTAATAGTGTTTCTGGGTGTGTCTACATGAAACATTTTACTGTGCAGTAGACTAATCCTCTGCACAGTAAAGCATCGCTATGTAACCATGAGCTGAGCTACTGCACAGTAAGATAGCCTAATGCTCAGTAAATCTACTACCTGTATCCAGAAAGGACCCTGGCAAGGTGTGGGGTTTAGGGCAAATCAGCCTGTGTGGGGCCCGGACACAAAGAAGCTGGCTGGGGAGAGCGGGGTGGTGGTGAGCGACAGGACGCAAAGCTGGCAGCAGCTGGGGGGGGGGGGGCAAGTAGCTGGACACGAAGCTGGCGGTGGCGGCGGGGGAGGAGGTGACAAGCAGCTGGACATGAAGCCAGCAGCGGTGGTGGTGGTGCAGAGTCACTAGCACTAGGTGGGCCCTGCAGGCAGGTCTGTAGCCACTCCACCCAGCTCTGCAGGGGCCCCCAAAACGCAGGGCCTGGGGTGGTCACCCTGACATCTCTGCCTGTATCTAAAGGTAGTAGATTTACTGTGCATTAGCTATTGCACAGTAGTGCAGATGCAGATGCTGACTGGGAGCAAATTTGCCAGGGTGGCTTTTTAGCAGTCCAGGCTTTAAGACCCCAGCTTGACCCCTGGGACCTGGGCCAGCTGATGCCTGCCCCTGGCCACTGCATGCTGGTGTGGTAGACACATGATGGCTGCAGCAGCACTGCAGAGCCCTGGCCTGGTGCCCAGGCCTCTGCCAGCTGCTCTCTGGGGGCACATGCTGGCTTCAGAGTCTCACAGGCCGTCACGTATGAACAGGAAAGGGATGAGGAGTATGACACCTTTCAGGACAGGCTCTTTACCATGGAGGAAAGACACACTGTCCTCCTCAAGAGGATGCTGGAGGCATAGGAGAAGCAGGTTGCCGAGATGGCCCAGGCAGTGGAGGCCATGGAGGAGGACTGCTGAGTACTGGACACCATCCGGGCCCTGCCAGTAAACTTTATGTTACCCACCACCCAGCCCCTGGCTCCAGCTGCCACCTGGCAGCCACCCACCATTAAGTTGCTGTCCCTGGCCCCAGCTCTGCCCCACCTGCTGCCTGGCAGCCAGCTGCAGCCCCACATCAAGCCCATTGGTGGGTTTGGGTGGAGGTCCAGCAGTGCCTGAAGTAGCCAGGGTTTCTTGCTCCTGAGCTGGATCCCCCAGCAGCTAGGCCACCCACATAGGCTGCTGCCCACTGCTCACTTGCCCACTGTGTGGTCCCTGAATGGGAAATAGCCCCTGAAGGACAGGGAACAGGCTGGACAGTACCTTTCCTCACCCCTGGTTAATCCCCTTAGGCCACTGGTCTTGTCTTAGTGTCTGCACCTGCAGCGGTGCTCCCAGAGGCCAGGGTGCCAGGTGCCTCTCCACAGGCTCTGCACCACAGGCACCTCCGGCCCACCATCCCCCGCAACATTCTTGCAAATAGTTGCATGGGGAAAAAGGTGTCTTATTGTTGGTGGGTGTTGGGATTGGGAGGAGCTATTGTTGGGGAAGGAAGGCAGGATGGAGTGTATTGTCGTAGAGGGAAATAAAGATTGTTGATCCAAAATTGTCCGGAGTGAGTGTGGTATTAGGGGTGCACTATGGGCCTGGGGTTTGTGGGCAGCAACCCAGGTGCCCTACTGAAGAGGGTGGGAGAGAGGGTGATCTGCGAACACTTGTGGATATGGTACTCATGGGGCAGGGTGGAGAGCATCCATGGAGCACTCTCCACAGGCTCCTGGGACAGCATCCCCCAGCAGGCTGAGTCTATCTTGCCGGAGACCCCTGCCAGGCTGAGTCTGTCCCTCCTAGAGATCCCTGCCAGCCTCAGCCTGCCCCCACCTTGCCTGGAAACCCCTGCAAGCCTGAGCCTGACTTCCCCTGGAGACCCCTGCCAGGCTGCGCCTGTCCCTGCTGAAGACCCCTGACAGCCTAAGCTAGCCTCCCCTGGAGACCTCTGCCAGGTTGAGCCTGCCCCCCTGGAGACTCCTGGCACTGAGGCAGCTGCATTCAGAGCCTGCAGCTCCCTCTGGCTGGTGCAGGAGGTCAGAGCAGGGCAGGAGTGGGCCTGGATCTACTTAATCCTATAAGGAGCAAATCTGCTCCCAACATGGTGCACATGTAGATGCCTTCCCAGGGCTGAGTTACTGCATAGTAAATGTGCAGTGGTCACATCTACACAAGATGCTGACTGCACCTTTCCAGTAGCTTAATACTACTACACAGTAGCATCATATCATGATTTTTGCTAAGTGACACTACTGCAGAGTAGCATTGTGATTGCACAGTAGTAGCCCAATCTCATGTAGACGCAGCCAGCAAGCCTAAATAACATTAATTGCACACATGATATTAATTGCATTAACTGCACCAACTTTGGGTTCTGCTAAAGTTGACTTCTCATTTTGTCTTGATAACAGACCATCTGGAAGGCTTGGACTTGAATGTTTACATTACATTTTTATAAAGTTAGACTGTGTCACTCACTCTATTAGGCTCTATGGCAGGTTCGTGGCCAGGTTGGTGACATTCGACCTTTTCTGTGCTGTCTTCTGTTCCCACTCACTTTTCTCCTTTGCCACTCCTAAAAAATGTCTTACTTGCATTTCTCTGTGGTAGATTCCTTTTTGGATCTTCTACCTGCATGTTGGAAATATATCCAAATGTAATTGTGGATTTTCCTCCATGTCCTGTGGAATTACTAAACTGCTGGCATCACATTTTCAGCAAATGTTGGTTCTTGGATGCATTTATGTATATGTAAGTGGATGTCTTATTCAGTTTTCTAAGGGGAGAGAGGTCAATTGTTAACAGAACAGGATATAAATACATATAGAAAACAAATTGAAAGGACATATAATTATGGGAATTACAGATATAGAATGGCATCAAAGGACTTGTAAGAGCTTTTCATTTTTAGGTAACTGATTCAAATTCAGTAACAATCAAAGAATTTTACCATCTGATGACTGATCAGATGCATACAGGTCTATATGAGATGCTAACAGTGCAGTAGCCTAATAATACTGTGTAGTAACGCATCACAGCACAAACAGTGCTAATATGTTAGTTCACAGTATTATTAGGCTATTGTGCAGTGGCATTACTAAAAAGGTGTTCACTGGCATTACTGCACACTAATTCTGGTTACTATGCATTTCTTTAGTACTTGATTTTACACGTACTAAATTAAATACACGGTAACCACTGCACATTAATGAATGTGTAAATGTACCTATAAGAAGTTAACATTGGTGTATTTGGTACATTTCAAACAGACAGGTTTTTGAAATGGTGTGTGGAAGGCCATGTTACCTAGAAGCTAAAGAGGTAAGAGGTAAAACTCCTGAATTCTCCTTTGAGAACTGTCAGCTCTGGGACTTTTGGTAAGACTACTAACCCCTTTTGTATATCAGTTTCCACCTGGTAATAGCAATTGGAGCAGCAAGAGACGTATTTGGTGAGCAGAAAGGATCTCCAGAACCTTGGATGTGCCAGAAAATTCTAGAGCACCAGCAGTGCCACAAAATTACCAACACAACTGAACCTAAAAAGCACCTCTGCAGGTGGTTATAGCAGAGATGTTCAGAAACAGAAGGGCTATGAAGACCAAATTCCCCTCCCACTCTCCCTGGATAGGAAGAGTCCTATCTAGCCCAGGTCTGAAGTTTATTGATGGTGGCTCAGTATAGGGAAGTTTACAGTGGGTGTGCCTACATATGCTCCTGACTGCACAATTGTTACTGCACAGTCATTTAGTACTTGTTAAAGCATTTGCTAAAGCATATACTAAATGACTGCACAGTAACCAGTTCAGGTGGTGCATGGGGCATTTCTACCCCACTACACAGTAGCAATAAGCTATTGCAAGTGGCTCATTGCTACTGTGCAGTAGGGTCAGCATCACATTTCATGCCCGCTAATGCTACAGCAATGTAGCTCATTACTACCGTGATATAGCATCTTGTGTAGACACAATCACTGTTAACTTAACACCCATCACTAGCATTAACCATTGAAATAAATAAACAAGGAAGTCTATCTCAGCATTTCATATTGATGATTATCACCATGGTATCTTGGACTCTCCCAAGAATGCTACCTGTAATTCAGACTGCCTTTTGGTCAGTCAAGACACCTTTTGTCATCAGTAACTTTCCTTACTATGAGACTACTTAATCAAGGGACTGTATTGTGGGCAAGTCAATGCAGAAATTGGTCTGTGTGGCTGAGAGAACAAAACCAAGTGAGTATGCAGCCCCTAGTAAAGGCTCAAGTCTGATTCAAAGCTCACTAAAGTCGATAGAAAGATTCCCACCAAAAACAACAACAGCAGTAACAATAAACTGACCTAGTGAGCCACTTTTCCAGAAACCACCATATCTGCCAGTAGAGATGGTACTGATAAGCCGTACTCTTTCTTAAACCCACACATTAAGATGTCAAAACCTATCCAGCTCTTCTAAGACCCCACAACTTGTCCCTCTTTTGCTGAGCCATGAAGAAAGGTAGGTGTTTTATATGAAGCTGAGGGAACAAGCCCAGCAGCAGAACAAAAAAACCAAAAAGCCCAGATGAAAGGAAGGCACTCCAAACTATAACTCAGGGACTCTTGTCAGGCTTAAACCAACAGAGGCACAAAGCTTCCCTCCCCATTTATCCATCCTCCTTCCACAATAACCCTTAAGACAGCCTAATTTGTTTTAAAACAGCTTGAAAATGTATTGAAGGGATTATGTTACAGAGTTGGGTGTAACAGCAGAGAACTAAATTCAAAGACCAAAGGGATAACCTCCAGACCTAGATTTCTAAAATTCAGCAAAAGCACCACTGTATCTTGCCAAAGACAGAAGTGATTGTGCAACAGTGGCCAGCCATTTTGGCAGGCATGCTACAAGTTAAGCCCCACCCTCACCCCAAGTGCTCGCTGCCCCTGCCTGATTTGCTATTCTTTTCCTCACCCTCACAGTAATATGCCATGAGCCAAAGAGCGGCAGCTACCTGTGCCGCTTCTGGCATGCATGCTGCAGGCTGGCCACCTCTGATGTAACCTATTCATTTATTTGTAAAGCCTTTGAACCTCAAGACAAATTGACTGATTTTTGAAGGCTTTGTCACCAAACTGACTGGTATTTGAAATCTGGGCCAGACAATTTAACAGGTTAATTTGAGCTACTGGTTCTCTCATTCTTCTCAAACTCTAATAAATCTTAATCTCACTGTATACATTAGCACTGGGGTCTAATGTTTTTGGCTGGAGTGCCAAAAGTGCCCCAGCCTCAACTTATAAAATGTTGTGTGCCAGGGACAGACAGTGGAGGAGCCACAAGGGGCCTGATCCTTGTTGGAACAATACAGCCCTGGTCCCTCCATTACTGTCTGCCCAGAGGTGTGTATGCACCTGCCATCAACAACAAGCCTGGATCTGCTTAAACCATCTGCCTAGAGACAAACTTCTTAAAATGGGATGTTTCAATTTTTCATTTTGAAATAGCTTTACATTTTGATTTATATACTATAAATAATAATTTAAATAAAAAAGCAGAAATAGAAACCAAACATTTAATTTTGCAGATTTACTGGAAACAACTTTTTTTTCCCAAAAAACTGTTTTGTGTCAAGCTTCAAATTTTGTGTTTCACTTTTGATTATGAAGAGATACAAACACTGAAAGGTTAGAATTCCTTTAAAAATATAGAAATTCCAAACTTTGACCAATTCTTCTTATCTGTCTTTGCAGACTATAATTTTGTTCTCCACAACTGAGCAATTAAATTGACTTTACCATTTACTGGCCTGGCATTTACTCAACCGATTAGTTCCATAGTTTTACAAGGCTTCTTGCACAAAGCTGACAGTAATGCTTAATAGGATTGAAGGTCATTAGTCCAGAAGGGGAACCCTTGTAAGTAGAATAAAAATTGAACATAAACCAGGAAACTGGATACAAAAATCAGTTTAAAGCATGTGCTGTATTTCAAAGCTTTTGTCCAAGCAGAACGTGGTAAAACAATAGCACGAGGGAACACAACATGGCATCATATAATGCAAGATAGCAAGCACCAGGCATCTCCTACTGGCCCCGAATCATCCATAGAGGCATTGAAGGTCAAAGGAATCATTAAGTTCTATTGCAAAAACGCTCGAGTGGCAAAGCAATCAAAACAGAGTACAAAAAAACCAATGTAGATGCTGCTTCCCACCTAAAGCTTGAAACACAAGCCAAAAAAGTGAAGTGTCTGTCATGAGCTTAAGTACTGCAGAAACTTCTGCTTCTGAGGATGTGTATTTACTAATGAACATATATATACTCACCAAGGGAGAGAAAAAGAAACAAACCAGGGCTGACAAAGAAAAGAAAAGAAAAGTCTCTAAATGAAAGAGCTCCAGAAGTGCACTCTTCAGTTCCACTCTATCCTCTTCAGATATCAGTTACACTACTGAATTTATCACGCCTCCACTGCAGCACACTAATTATGTGCTAAATAGGTAAGACATGAGGCTGAACTAAAACTGAAAGTAAAAAAATGGTAAGGAATTCCCCAGTTGCAACTGTACTATGCATGTGATCAGAGAGCAGTTAGCTCATATGCAAACATACAGAGGGAGCCTAGAAACAACCTCTCTCCAAAAACAGCTTCACCCAAAGGTTGTTTGCAACCATATATCAATCAGGGTCTTGACTCTGCTAAAAGGATGCAAGGAAGTTCTCGCAGAAAGGGAAACCCAGCACAGGTGCAGTGATTGCTGCTCTGGTTGAACTTTTAATGAACAAAAATTCTATGCACTGGAACTTTTTCTCCTGTATTACCAAGAGTGAACACAACCTCAGGATATTTAAAAATATTTTTAAAAACCCACACATCATCTCAAAACTGAACTCCATCTTTTTAGATTTGTCACCAGATTAGGTGAAATCTTGGAGAGCTGGAGTTACAGCAGGAGTGGGCAAAATATGGCCCACGGACTTGTATCTGGCCCATGGCAGCCCCCGGTTGCACTCTGCGTGGGGTTGGTCCCCACCCGCTCTGGCTTGGGGCAGCTTGTGCTGCACTCCCACCCACCCTTGGCCTCAGCACCAGCCAGCAGGCAGTTTCCTAGCAGGGCTGCTCCCAGTGCGGTCACAGCTGCCCAGGTGCTGCTCACCTCCTCCCTGTCTCCAACAGCTCCTGCTCCTGCTATGCCACTCTGGATGGTGGGATAAGGCGGGGAGCAACAGCTAGGCAGCTCCTGCCCCACCATGTGGGGCTCCAGCTCCAGCTGCCTTCCACCCACTCAGCCACCTGCAAGTGGCTGCTCATAGCATTGGGCAGGCAGAGAAGGTAGAAGGCCTGGAGCTGGAACTAGAGCCCGGTGCTGGGCTGGGAGCTACCTGGCTTCAACTTCCCTCCTGCTCAGAGTGGCCCAGGGGGCTCAGCAGGGGCAGGAGGAGGAGCAGCCACTGGAGGCAGGGGGAGTACAGCAGTATCTGGGTGGCTACCACAACAGGAACAGCAGGAGCAGCTCTGTCGGGAGGCTGTTTGCGCTAGCAAAGCCTGACAGGTGTGGGTGGGAGCAGGCAGGGCTCGGCCCCATGCAGAGTACTGTGGGAGCAACACTGGGCAGGGTGGAGGTGGACTGCACTGCACTGCCTATGGCAAGTGCTGCTGCATGCACCCCTGCTCCCCCTCCCATCCCATTCTCTGGCATGCTCCCAGGACCTAGCACATGCGCAGTCCTCCTCCCCCACACACACCCTCCCTCAGAGAATATACAAGAATAAGTCTTTATTTTGAGCTAGTATGGAATTGACTCCATATACACTACTCAAAAACACATAAATCAGGACAAAATTATTGTTTGAGCTACAATTAAAATGTATTATAGTGGATGTTTGGTTGTTAGTATAGGATTTGTTTTTAATTTATGATTTATTAAAATGGTATCTTCTAAAACAGCATTTCTCAAGCCATAGGTTGTGACTCAAAAGTGGGTTGCAAAAATATATGAAAGGGTCACGTGCAAACTTTAAACATGGATCAAACTTGAAAAATTGATTCTTCTTTAAAGGAGAAAAATGTGGGAAACTGGATTGTCCCTTGCAAGTTGTCAGAGTCCTAGCCTGCAAGGGGCTGCTTGCCCCTGCCCACTTCCCCACCCCACATACTAGGGGCTGGGACCTGGAGGCAGTGAATCAAGAGCGTGGGGCACTGGATCAGGACTGGGCATTGATGATTAAAAATGGGTCCTGGTACAAAAAAGGTTGAGAACCACTGTTCTAAAGATTTTATCTGTGGCCCTTGACAGCTCACCAAAACTTGAGTGGCCTGCCAGCTGAAATAACTGCCAACCCCTGGGTTACCAAAATCCAAACATACACCTGAATGCAGAGGAGCATCCCTAGTTCTGTTATGAAACAAGGTAGCAGGGAATGGCTTCTGGCAAATAGCTTTAAGGTAGCAAAGGGTCCAATAACAGAGGAGATACTTTTTTAATTCCATTTCTGCTATTGTAAATCAGTTCAAAAGCTAATGTATCTATGCTTATTTATGCCAACTGTAGATCTCCCCAGTACACAGTTGCATATGAATAAATGACTAACCCACCAGGGACACTATGCAATCACACAATTATGGATGCTTAAATTCAGTATTTATATAAGTGCCTGGCATATTGTGAATAGTATATATAAATGATACAATCAACTAATAATAGATTATTAGTCCACCACAGACAGAATTGTGTAGAACACCCTAGATACTATGTAATCAAATAAGAATGGATAATTATGTCTAGCATCTAGCGCTACAAGTTTACTAGTTGGGATAGAAATACTAGGTTTCAAAACGAAATGCTTCCCCTTCTGGTCTTGGCTATATAGGGTGGAATTTGTGGGGGCAGGCAAAGTTTCTCACAATTACACTAGCAACAAAATAGCTTCTTCGGTTGAGTGAAAGAAGATGATGAGACAGGATGCCTTAGTTTTCAAAGAAAGAGGTGTAATTTTGTCGACGAAAAGCTTATTTGTTTTCTTTACTATTTAATTATTTACCAAATGGAGTTTTGGGTCAATGGAAGGTATCCACAAGCTTATTGTGGGTTCAATAAAGAGTTTTGGCTGAAAAAAAAAAAAGATTTTGACACTCAGCATGAAATGTTGCGTCTTTTTTCTCTTCAGAATGAGGTTTTCTTATGAAAGTTAGCTGGATTCTTTTAAAAAGGGAAAGCACTTCAAAGCAACCCAAAAATACAACCCATTTTATTCTACCTGAAGCAAAGTGTTTTGTTTATGTTACAGCAAGAAAAACCCAGATAAGTTGCATTTTAGTCACTGAAGGGATTGACAATTTATCTCCTTGGTACTGCTTTTTAAAACAGCACTGTTCTGATCTTTTTGGGGCTGGAGAACACGAGGTAGCAAGAAAAGCACTGAGAGCATCCCCAGAGTGCTGGGACAGGGTCTGTTTAGCCCTGCTGAGTGGAGCAGAAGCTCATTTGCTTACAGCAAAGGAAGCTGCAGAGAAGAAAATGAGTCCTTCTGCTTCATTCTCCTGCCCTAAGCCCTTCTCCCTCCACACCATCTCAGACAGCTGACATTGTGGACCCTTCAGGCATGCAGACCATGTCTATTTGGCTGAGAGTGTGCAATGTTTGGTGGGTTGAGGGCTTTTCCTAGATTTGTTGACTGTGTTTCTGTGCAGAGAACAGCTATCTCTGCTACTGATGGCCTCTGTTTCCCAGACACAGCCTTGCAGAAGTGTCTTTATGCTTCCAGATTGAATCTAGATAAATAAATATAAAACTGGGGGAGGGGGTGGGAGCAAGTTTCCCAAGTTTGAGGTCAGCTCCATATGGAAGTAAAACACAAAACTCCTGAAATATTTTCAAGGTATAAAAAGAGCGTCTCTCAAATCACTGGATAAGGAAGATAGAACCATAAGAAAAAAGAATCAAGTATGACAGACACTCAGGTGGTGATTTAAGTAGATCTCCAGGTTAAGGCCAGAAAGGGAGATTTAGTTCATCCTGCTGCGTAAAGCAGGCCGCACTTGGTAGTCAATCAGGAGAGAATTTTTCTTTCCTGCTACGTAGTTGCGGGGACAACACCCAGCCCATTGCGCTATGCCTGAACTTTGAGGATGGCTTATTTTGCTGGAAAGGCACCTCAGCTTGGTAAGCAACAGCAACTTAAAAGCAAAACTTCCCTCAGGAGCAGCGTACCCTTTACAATGAAATGAATAAAGCATGCCTGGTGGGCATGCTATAATTGGGCCTGGTTCTGTTTTAAGCCGAAGATGACCTCCTGCCCCCCCTGCCAACCCTCATTGTCTAGGGCTCTAGAAGTAAAACCAATTCAAAACAAAGCAAGAGGACGAGATGGAGGGGAGCATCTTTGGAAACAGTCACGAGCCACCAGAAACCGGCCCCGAATTCAAGGGGCTGCGCCCTGGCCTAAACTGCCACTCACTCTGAAGACACTAAACTTAGGTTTGACAAGCGGAGGCAGGGCGCAAGGCTGAGTACCACGCCCCCGGCTTGCAGACAGCCCCGCGGACAGCCCTCCGGCTCAGGAGCAGACGGGGGCTCTCGGAGCCCCTCGGCCCCGCACCCGCCTCAGCATCACCTCTTTGCCGCCCGGGCAGGGAGCGACCTCCGGGACCCGGCGGGCTGCGCCCGGCTCGTGCTCCTGCCCGCTCCCGCCGTAGCCCGGCCGCGCCCGCGGAACTCACCGAGCGGGACGCAGCGTCTCTTGCCCGGGACAGCGCGAGCCTGGCCCATAGCAGCACCCGCCCGGCCGGTCCCACTCTCGCAGCGAAAGCGAAACTCCGCCGGGATATGAGCGGTTCTCATCAAAGGCTGTGCCGGGAAAGCACGTGGTGCTGCAGCGCAGCATCGTCTGCCCGCACATCCTAGCCCCGCGAGCCGGAGAGGAACTAGAGGGCGCTTGTCCCTGGCGGCCGGGCTGGGGCCTGGATCTCACCCCCCAGCTCTGCAGGTGCAGAGTTGTTCTCGGTCGGGTAAAGACCCGGGTGGGGACGCCCCGGTGTGGAGGGCAGGACAGGTGCCTCTCACTTCAAGCAGGTGACTTGTTCCCCGAAGCCAGTCTCTGGCAGGGAGTCCTGACGCGCCCCACCTCTAAAACGCAAGTGGAGCCAGTGGCTGTAAATCAGCACGTCATGGTTTTACCCGTGCTCTACGGGACATACAGACATAGCCTGCCTGAGCGCACATTGACAGCATCTTAGAAATGCAGGACACGGGCTGCCGTGGGTCCCCTGCTTTACCTGTGGCAGGTTAAGGGGCTGGCCCTGTGTTGACAGTCATCTTGCACAGAGTTCAGATTGTGGCTGTGTGGAATGCTTGGGAGAGAGATGATCCTGCCTAAATCAGTGGGTCTCAACCTTTTTTGTACCAGGACCCATTTGTAAACACCAGTGCATTGGCAACACGTACAGGGTGCATGCAGGCGCACCCCCTGAGATTGGCAGTGCACACCCCACCCCACTGCCAACTCCCGGTGGCATCTGCAAGCAGACCTCAAGTGCTGCTGGCCACCACCGTTGCTGCTAGTGGTGGTTTGCGGCTGGTTGCCAACTGCTGGTCAGTGCTCACTATCTCTGGTGGGTTATGGAATAGAGAAGATCCCATACAACTTACTGATTTGTTTGATGCACTGGCTGGGGGAATTTTTAGCTACTTGCATGATTTCACAATGATTGCACACTTAATTCATACAACACAATTTTATTTTAAAATTCTTTGCTACATGTATAAAACACTGCTTAGCTTTAAGAAATACCACAAACATTAAGAACATAATAACTACATATATTAGAAACAATGCTCCAAATGTACTTCCTTCTCAAACAATGTTATAAGAATTTGTATTACAAAAACAACTACAATTACAACTCAAAGTTAAATTTAAATCAATACTATTATTTTCATACTATTCTTACAATCCTGGAATTCCAAGAAGCCAAACACCTAAATATGGTTTCATTCCTCAGTAGTACAATTTAATGGGTTGGCCTCAGCAGTGATAGGAACAAGTCCCCTTCTTTCAGTCCCTTTCCGGCACTCTGCAGCTTCAGCGTGAACTAAGAGATTCGTGTTCACGGAGAGGATGGTTCAGGTGATCAGTCTGATCCAGCCTACACTTGCGATTCTTCCTTCAATGTTCTACAAGTAAGGTTATCTCCAAATTGGGGCAGTAGGTTACAGTTTTTATTGAGTGAGTTGCCGTTTTGGGCCCCTCCTACCCAAACCTGTCACCGCTCCCAAATTTGGGCTCAGATCTTACTCAACAGATTTCTGCTGCGTTCAGTTTCTTTTCTTGACCATTTAATTACTTTGGGGGATTTCCTTTCTTTCCAATCTCTTTTTGAAGGCTCCTATGTTTTGATCTCTCAGAATGTGGGATGTTTGCTTAAGGGTCATTTTTGGGTTAATTTTGTTAAAGGCCTCTAAAGATAAAATTCAAGAGTTAAGATTTTGAGCAAAGTCAGGACCTTCTGCACATAGGCCAAAACAATGGCCTAAATAATTAAATGAATCTTGTCTTCTTTCTGAACTGGCTAATGGTAACTATTACAAACATTCAAATATTACATTCAATATGACACTCAACACCCCCTCCCTGTCCCCCCTGCCACCAACACCTCTGTGGCTACTTGTGGGCAATATCTTTGCCCCCACCCCCAGCCTCTGGGAGCATGCAGAGTTCATGAATTAATGACCAGTCCTGACCCAGTGCCTCTCACTCCCAACCCACTGCCACCCGCCAGGCCCTCAGTATGTGGGGCACAGGTCCCTCCAAGCAGCCCCTCCCAGGCTGGAACTCTGCCAGCCTGCATAGGACAAGCCACAGGTTTCCCATGTTTTTTGGGAATGTTTTTCAATCCATTTTGAAGTTTGTTGATCTATTTTTAAAGTTTGTTCATGACCCTTTAATATATTCTTGTAACCCACTTTTGGGTCACAACCCACAGGTTGAGAAACTCTGAACTAGATGACCTCTGGTGGTCCCTTCCAGCCCCACTTCTCTATGACTCTAGGACCACACCTATTTTTCCTCCAGCTAAAGACAAACTCAAAGCTTTCCTACTCTGCTAAAAGCCTAATGCTGTATCACACAATTTAAAATCAAATAAAAAACACCTGTCACTCCAATGGAAGGTGCACTGAGTTTCTAGCTGAATATATTCAGTTTAAAAAACACAACAAACTAGGGCAAAAAGTAATGATAATAATCCAAAATATTGTTTTATCAGTCCTGTCATTTTTATAGTTAAATGTGTGGCTCATCTTGCAGTCAGATTCATAAAACAGAAATCTACCCCTTGACAATGCTGATAATTTGTTTCTAGCCCTGAGTTAATGGCCACTAGAGTTAATGTTGCCACACCCGAGTTAATCTTTTGAGCTAGAGCTAAAAACAACCTGCAGGGCTGTGAAACAGAAGAGGGACATGGGGGGTGTGGGGAGGAATAGCTAAGGGACAGCAACATTTCAGAAGAAAGGATAACCTAATGAATGGAACGGCAAAACCATTCCAACCCCTTGCTAGGTGTCAAAAGGGAATGGTAGTGGGCTCAGGCTACTGTTGGGACAAAGATACTGCAAGATTATAGGAGCATGTTTTCAGTTAAAACAAACAAACAAACCCAGTCCCTTGGTGCAGTTTGTTCCTGAGGTGGGGATTCTGCCCTTCAGATGCATCTGTTTTTCTTCAGCTGAGATGGGGCAGCAATATATACAGAGAGTGAGTATCACTCTGAAAATCAGGGAAATCCCTCCACTTCTCCCTCCATTCTGGGGCCACAGAGGTAGCCAGGAGCTCTGCAGCCCAGCTAGAGCATAAGTGGAGCAAGGTCTCAGCAAGCAGCTACACTTAGCAGTAGGTCCCTAGGGCTGTGGCAAGTTGGAGTGATTGGGTTGCTTGGATGATATGGGCTGGGTTTTTTCCCTGTAAACAAGGGATGGCAACCTACCCACTGCCATTTAGATTTGGTCAGGGGGAAGGTCCACTGTACACATTGAGAAACCCTGGGTACTGTTCTGCCATTTGTACACCATGCATGCAGCTAATCAAACTGAATAAGACAACAGCAGGCACCAACCCCAAAGGCCAACTTAGAAGGGACACAAGAATGGCAGCTCTCACAGCTGCCAGCCTTAGGTGCAGAACCTGGTAGTCATACCTCTGTAAGACAACCCCAAGTTGACTCATGGGATCCAAACCATTCTGTCCAGGGGAAGGGTGGCTTTTTTCCCCACAATGCTTGTGTGAGCTGAAAAAACAGCAAGTAACTTTGGACTTATATTAGGGGAACTACCTAAGAAGGCAAGATGCCAGCAGTTCCTTTCTTGAGACAGACTGTGTTGCAGCCTCTAACTACAGGTGCTAGTAAAATGTCCAAGCAAATAGTCACAGGAAGGAAGGAAACGCAAGCAAGAAGCCACCCTACTTCTGTCATTACAGTATCTAAGGATGGGTACTACAGTGCTGCCTAATACTGGCAAGTCCCCAGGCTACTTCCTGTGTACCCAGCTAGCTGGAGAGAACTACCAATTCCACCTTGAAATGATCATCACCATGGCCTCATTATGGACCAGATCCAAAGACCCAGGTGTCTAACTATCAGTGGCTAGAACGGGTATAGGCATATGGCCCCAGGTGACTAAAATCACTCAGACATGAGTATCAGGGGCTCATCAGAACTTCCTGAATTACCTGGACAGCGCCAAAGAGTTCAATCACTAATAACTTAAAAAGCCCCATTTGCTTTACATATGGGGAAACTGAGGCAGAGAGCTATTCAGCAACCTGTTCCAGTTCACTCAGCAAACCAGTAGATACACTGTGAACACAGCTAAGGCCAAGCAGCTCCCAGTCCATTGCTGTAGCTACTAGAGGGCACTTAATAAAAAGATTGAGCAGTTCCAGGAAATCACAATGCTACAGCTGCAGGCACTAAAAAACTGTTCAAGTGCACCATATTATACTGCACAGTCATATCTCATTCACTGTTTGCTGTAACCCCTACCTGTTGCTGCTTTACTGTTTCTGTATCTTACTCTACAGGAAGTGAAACAAGTGAAACAACCTAGACTGGCAACATATTTAGTTTTCAAGATACAACAGAGATTGTTAAAGACTGCTAAAATGAGTGGTTTCCAACCCATCCAGTCCCCATAGGGTGGAGCCCATCTGAGGGGGAGATTGGGCTGGTGCATGCAGTTGGTTCACATTTGGATCACACCTGCAAACTAACTCTGGCATATGCCCCATCTGGTACACATGGCCATGTCATCTGGCCTGCAGGGCTCCATTTCCCCAAGGTGCTGGGAATTTGGAGGTGTCAGAGTGCTGGCAGTGCCATGGCTCACAGAGCTATGGCAATTAACACTGCAACTACCCACCTACTACCAAATTTCTGGACCTATAAGGAGCCTGTGGGCCATAGGTTGAACACCACTTAAGTCATCCCTTGTATCAGGTAGTTCTTAGGGCCTGATCTGGAGCTCACTGATTTAGCACTCTGGACCCTTGTTTCTTCACAAGCACACACATTACTCAAGATTTTAAAACAAGAATAGCTTGGACTTGGATTCCAGCATCCTCCCTGAGCAGGGATTCTATAGTAACATAGTTCAATAAAGGCCAGGGCATTTCTCACTTCAAAAGAATCAACTTTGTGTTCAGTGGGTGGGAGACAAGGACACAGACAAAAATAACATCATGTAAGTGGTTCTCAAACATTCTTTGTCTTGGGACAGTTAACTCCTACCCTCCTTCATACCAACCTTTCTTCTATAACATGGTCTCAAAAAAAACAAGCAGCAAATGATGGGGGAAGCCAAAGTCTATCTGTAGAATCAGGTATTCCTAGAAGAAAAGAAATAAGTTATAAAAGCTCATGCCATATTTATGAGAAATCTTCTGTGCTGTGTGTGTAGCAGTTAATGGCTAAACTTTACTTATCATTCTGGTAATGGTCTCAAGACTTATTATTTCAAATAGTGGATTCCTTTACTGTTCATCAGTGAAGTTATAACTCCTTCAATCCCTATGGTATCAGCAACTACTCATCTAATTATAGATGCAGTAAGACCAACATGCTATTCCTCACACACGTGAACTCTCAGTCCCTTTAACATTGGCCCAACCTGAGACTTCAGTTCTTTTAAGGATTGTCCATTCCCAAGACATTGCTGTTTTAAAGCACTATACATACTGGGTCCTGCTCCTCTTGTCACAAGGGGCATTTTGTCCTAAGGACAGTTTTCCATCATGGGTGAGTATGAAAGTGGGTCACACACAGACATGAACAATAGGTTATGGTATAGAACAGTGGTTGTCAACCATTTTTTTTAGATTCCAGGTACCCCGTTAGACTCAGGGTACCTCTCAGAAAATGCCAGCCCTTAGTTTATACTCACTTCTCACTACAGAAAAAATAAAAGCAATTTTTCTACTTCAAAGAACTCAGAAAACCACAAGTCAGAATATTGTTAACACTATGGATTCCTGTTTGAACGCTCTATGTTTATCTTGTGAAACATGTTTGTACACCTAACAGTGTAGCACAGTGTAGCATTGTGTAGCACTCTGCAGCACCCCTGAAAGGATCTCAACAGCACCCTGGCCGAGAATCAGTGATGCAGAAACACTTTCAGATTTAACACTGGAAACCATGAACAAAGGACATACACAACAGCATGACTTTTGGGGAACCTGAATAGCAATCGGCAGACCATGAAACAAAAGGGAATTCCAATGAAAACTCAGTTTGTAGCCAGCTTTGCAAGAGGTGATAACTTTTCTTGATAAATCTGCTAACCAGAACTATTATTAAACTGTGTTAGTGTTTGTGTAAACTGAACAGGTGTTACATGTTCTGTTAAATTCATCTAAACTTTCCTCAAGCATAAACTCACTTGAAATCACTTCTGGGATTCCAGCAATGATGATGATAGTCTTCAGGAAGTGCCTTAATGACTTGTCATTCTGAAAATCAAATTTAGAAAAAAATATGGTGATTGTAATCATCTCCAATGACTCCCCTAGAAAATAAATACTCAATACTTACCCCAGTTATATTGGCTGCACTTTAAGTATTACCCTGCAGTGGAAAAGAAAACCATGGGGAGGCAGCAGAAAAGGATTCCTTCTCCTGCAGCTATCACGTACAGGCTAGAAGGTTGGTTCAATGTGCAAGAGATACCAATACCTTCTCAGAGTCAGAGAGATACAAAACCAGTTTCTTTTCCACACATGAAGCTTGGATGGTGACAGGATTTCCTACAAAGAGAAATAAACAGAGCATGTAAACATCTGCTCAGCTTCATCTCCAGATTTTTGGAGATAAATATTATTTCTATCCATTTTTCTGCATTAGCATGTTGAAGTCCTGTTAGGTCCCCAGTTACTGGGAGCTCTAGAAATCAAAGCACTGGGACTCCTCTAGAAAGTCCAGTGACCTAAGAGTCTATAGAGAATAAGTACCCTCATAGCACTAACCAAACACCCAAAGCCTCATCCAAGCAGGCACTGGATTCTGGTATAATTCTCATAAGGTCCACAGAAGTATCCCTTTACTGACTACTTTCCACTGGACTCCATGGAACTGACTAGTACTTTCCAAGTTACCTGTCCCAGCACGAGCTGAATCCCATGTAAAAAACAGGCCAGAGTTTCAGGGGCTCTCTCTATATCTTCCATAGTCCGTTTTGATAGGTCCGGAGGATCCTCCCCAGACATTACATATAACACAGGCAGCAAAAGTGCAGGATACCCCACAAGGTCCTGCCCATTTGCCTCCTCCTGATTTCTAGAGTAAAACTGGAACTGATGACAAACTTAGAGAAGCTGAGAATTGTTTTCTTTAAAAAAACCCCAACAAAACAAAACAAATCCTTCCTTTTCTCCCCTCCCAATTTGCCTGCAAATATTGATTTGCCACTCACTGTGCACATCACTATATTATTGTAAGATTGAACTGTCCATGCTGCCTTACTCATTGCAGGCTTACTTACAAGTGCTCAGGGCATGATAATGGAGCTAAGGCAGGGGTGGGCAAAATGCAGCCTGGGGGCTGGATGCGGACCACCAAGTTATTTTATCTAGCCTGTGGGGCCCCTAAAAATTTAGCAAATTAATATTAATCTGCCCTGGGCTGCCTGTCATGTGGCCCTCAGTGGCTTGCCAAAACTCAGTAAGCGGCCCTCTACCCAAAATAATTGGCTGCCCCTGTGTTAAGGCATCTTGCTATAGCTATGGGGGTCTGAGTTCAAGGCCTGCTCTGGATCATGCTAAAGGTTTTCTGCAATCAACCCAGCTGTAATTGCTGAAGTATAACTAAGATAAGGCAACAACCCCAGGTACTGACTTGGTTGGTACGGGGCACAAAAATAGCAGCTGCTGCCACTGCTTTCCTGGCTGCCATGTTGCTGCCAGCAGCCAGCTGTAGGTGCTGACCCATGCACTGCCACCATCCAGGGTATAGAACTGCCCAGCTACACCTGGTCATTCTGGCTGGGGAGTCAAAGGAATGGCTCTTGGCAGAATGTGATGCTGACCACTTCACTCCTTTGTCTGTGGTTGGCTATTGAAATTGGCCTGCGTTATCCACACTAGCCCCATGGACCATTAGGTTCAGAAGGAACTTTGACTTGACTGTGACCTGTAAGTGCATGGCTCTTGGAATTTATTTTTGCTGCCCTTGTTAAACTAAATAAAACAGCAAAACATGAATGCTGCGAGCTGTGGGTTGCGGGGAGCACAGCAAGCTCCTGAAGGCAGTGGCACTGTCAGCAGCAGGAGCATGGTAGCAGTAAGTGGGGAGCTCCCACAGGTAGCTGTGGCACTGTCTGCGGTGGGGGTGGGTAAGCACCAACCTGCGGTTGGTGACCACCTGCAGATGCCGCCAGCTGTGTCAGCAGCGAGGGGAGGGGTGGCACCCACAGGTGCCATGAGCAATTTAAGCAGTGCCTTTTTACAGGCAGTGCATCGCCATGCTCAGGGGGTGCATGTCCACCTCATATGCATTGCCAATGCAGAAAAACATTTGTTTTGACTAAAACAGAATCATCAGGAACTGGCCAATGGATACAAGAAAAAGCAGGTAAATGATAGCAAAGAAGATCTAGATGCAATCTCAGGGAGCGCTTCCTAACTGTAAAGAAAGTCAGGAAAAGGAACAAGCTACCTAGAGAAGTTGGGAAAAGCTCCAGTGAAGGCGATGTCAAGAAGAGACTGAGGAAAAATCTGTTTGGGATGGTGAAGAATAGCAAATCCTGCATCTGCACAACGTTTTGTATTCAATATCCCAAGAAGTTATTTCTGATTCTTTGATGCTCTGATTTTGGGCCCCTCATCCCTAGTAGCTTGCTCTCCTAAGAGAGGGGCACAACTGAATTTGGGATCCAAATCCATATCTGGTAAATAAGAAGCTCAGAAATATTTTAAAGAATGTTTTGTTCTGAATTAATATTTGGTATGTCCAGGTGACACATGTATAATGGCAAGGCAAGGTGCAGAGCAGGGATGACCTGGCCCACTGAGCTCATACATGCAAGGGCAGGTGATTTTTGGTCAGGGGATTGAGAACAGTGCAGATGCCAAGAAGGAGACACAAGGTGAGAGGCAGAGGGCTGTGGGAAAGCACAGGAGACCTCGATTGCACTCTTGATAGTAGCCTACATCTACACCAGGAATAGGGTGACCACTGAAGCAACCCCAGAATACAGGACATCCCTTTGGTGAAGGGGATGGGGGCTGAACCAAACAGCTGTGAGGGTCCTGCCTCCTCAGCCAAACAGCAGCCAGGGATGGGGCCACTGCCCCCCTTAGCCAATCAGCAGCAGGGGATGGGACCACCACAAAAAGGCCACATCGCTTCCCCCCACAGCTGGCTGGGAACCCTGCTCCTCCTGGCTGTGCACTGCCCTACCTCTAGGCACAGCCAACAGAATCATGAGGACAAGTGATTGACATGTATTTCCACCAATGAACTGAAAAATAGGACTTTTTGCAGTCCGTTCCTCATTTAGAAATGGACAGGGGACAAAGCCTTTAAAAACAGGATGGTCTGGTATAAAACAGAACTAGAGGTGCACTGACAGCGGATTTTTGGGATGATACTGATGGCTGATTTTTAATGAGCCAAATTGGCCAATTGGCCAACTGGACATCCTGAAGAGCAGCATCCAGCTGGTAAGTCTGTTGTGGGGGAAGGGGTGCGGTGGGAGGGAAGGGGCCTGGAGTGGGGCAGATCGAGTCCCCCACAGTGAGGAAGGGAGTGAGGGTGGGGCTGGAGATGGAGCAGGGGCAGGGGCAGCCACTGCACAGCCAAAGATGGAGTCAAGTAGCTCATCTGCAGGACATGGCAGGGCGTGGCCCAGGAGGGCATGGTGGGACATGTTCCCCCAGATGTGTGCACCTGGCAAGGGTGGGCTGCCGCTGTGAGCTGAAGCAAGGGTGGCACCAGGCTCTTCCCAGCACAGGGATTGGGCTGGAGCTGCGCTGTCCTTGTGCAGCACCTGTCCCTGCCTTCATCCCAGTCCCTCTCTCACCACTGAGGCCCCAATCTGCCCCTCCACACACCTTCCCTCACAACAGACTTACTGGCCAGACTCAGGGGCTCTCCAGGCTGCTGGGCTGCACTCCTGGCTACCTGTGTGCTGTGCTGCACTGGAGCTGCACACATGCAGGAGGCATTTATCAGTGGCATTTTTAGGGCAAAGTGACCGATAAAGCCGATTGCCAATACAGTCAATTTTCCTCATATCAGTGCCGATCCGATATGGGACTGATGTATTGGTGCACCTCTAAACAGGACCAATGGCCACCCTAACTAGGAATAGAGCCACTAATTCAATGTAAGTTAGGCCCACCCTGTACTAGTCAAGTTGTATTTACTGCTGCCACTGCACATGAGCTGTAGATGAACTAGATAGACAGGCATCAACTTAGTAGGAACACTCGAGCTCAACCTGGCATCAACTTGCTATTGAAGATGTATTGGAAGATGGTGTGGGTGGTACAAGAAATCAACACATAGCAATTTGTTTATAAATCAAATTTTAAAGTTATTGTTAGTTATTGAGGCTGGAGGGCATTCTTTGATTTATCCAGAGCTCATAGCATGGCATGACCCCTGGCACACGTCTTTTACAGTCAATACATATTTACGAAAAAAAGAACTAATTGTCTCAAAATATAATGCCACAGTGGACTCTTTTCTGGGAGAAAGCAGGCCAAGTTCTATAACCACAGATGACTTCAAAAATGTCCCTTTGGGCTGGAGAGTAATTTGTGGAGGGGTTAGACTCCACACCTTAGCTAGAAAATCAGCATAGGGGGTATCCTGAAAAATCTAGCATAGAAATGGAGCACAATAAAGGCTGAATATAAGAACTTAGTATGCAATTTCTTAATTTCCATTAAACATTCAATATGATATATCTTTCTTATAGCCCCACATTTGCCTTTTCTCCTCCCACTAGCACTTTTAGAGTCTAGGGGGAATGATGCAAGGATAGAGGTTGGAGAAATCTTCCCCTCCTAGGCTTTATGTGGGCATTTTGGCCAAAAGGACAGAGTAGTTTCTGCATCTCTTGCTTCCCATCTCCGTGAGGATGGTGAGGGACAGACATGAGATGTAGCACAATGACAAATCTTCTGACCAAGAAAAGACTCACTTACTGCTTCTTCCTGCCTCCTGCAGTGGCTAAGGAGGGTAGAGGAGAAATCAGGACAGGGAATTTTATCCTATACAATGATTCCAGTGAGTTTGCCCTTTGATCAGTCATTGCCTTGTAGTTCAGGAAAAGTGTTGCCTATACATTCCTTTTTATTGAGTACTAGCGAATTGCCCATCAAGAATGACAGGGCAGGGAGAAGGGCAGGGACGGAGCCCCATGTCTCCTTGCTCCCTCTGGCCCACTCCCCTTTTCCCTCGTGCTTCTTGGGGTCCGGGCCCCATGCCCAAGCGTGGGGAGAAGGCAGGCCACCATGGCATGGGGTGGGGGGAGGAGGAGCAGGGGGTTTGACCAATCCAGTGGCGGTGGGGAAACAGGAGAAGTGAGCTCAGGGCCAACGGGGGGGGGGAGGAGTGGGCCCAGGCCCAACATGGGGAGGAGGCTTGCTCCTTCACTCCCCCCTCTGCTGCCATGTCAGGCAGATTGGGTCAAGCCCACTGCTTCCCCCACCACTGTGGTGGGTCAGCTTCTCTCCCCACTTGGGCTCATTCCTCCCCCTGCCATGTTGGGCCTGGGCCTGCTCCTCCCCTCCCCTCACCACTACCACCATGGCCCACCTGCTCCTTCCCCCGTCCCATGATGGGCCCGCTCCTCTGCCCACCACCACCACGTCAGCCCTGCAAGCAGCAGTGATGGATGGGCGAGGGGTGGGCTGAGGCCAGTGCTGGTGGCTTCACTCCCCCCTGTGGGATCTCAACCCCACTACCCCCTCATGCTGCTGCCACTGTCACCTCCAAGGAGCAAGGAGGAGGAGCAAGGCTAGCTCTGGTGGCCTCACTCCCCCTCTGCCCCATCGTTGCCACTTGCAGGGAGCAAGACAGGGGGGCGAGGCCAGTGCTGCTGGCCTTGCCTCCCCATTCCGTCCACTCTGTTGCTGCTGCCTTCAGGGAGTGCGGGGGGGGCAATGGCCTGCTCCAACTCTTGTGTCCCCACCATCATGGTGGCTCACTGCCTGTCCAAATGCTTCTTTGTACTCCGATTGGCTGTTTGCCACCCAATCAGAGCATGAATAAAACGTTATAGACAGACAAACAGACAGATTAAGGCTTTTATAATATTAGAATAATAAAGGAGTGCCATGTTCAGTCAGGCTTGCTTTGATCTGGATCATGAGTTACCTCTTCTGCAAACTCTCAGTGGGGTCCCATGTCTTCAGTTTCAAGCATTTCCTAAAGAAGATATTTGGATTGACACTGTAGTATTTGAGGTGAGTGGAAAGGGTAAAGGAGGGTTGAATTAATACACCTTTCAATCAAAGGTTTACTTTGCAGCCATCACAGACTCTAGAGTCTTTGCATTCAATGGGTTGTTTTGAACCAAGGAACCGTCTATGCCTGGAGAACTTTACCCTCTTTAAACTACATTCTGATTTTGTTTTCCTTAAAAGCAAGATAAATGACACTACAATGCTCCCCACAACAAATGCTCCCCAACATCAGTACCTTCTCCATCCCCTGTCTTCACTAGTCTAAATTTCACCCATTGGATTTTTCTTCTCTTTCTCTCCTCACAGGTGCCCTCCTGAGAGTGGTTGCACGTTGTGATGAGCATTGAACTTTGTCTGCTTGCAAATTGGCCTGACAGGCTGATAGTGTTCCTTTTTCAAATACATACATTCTCCAGCATTTTGTTCTCTAAGGATTTCTTGTTTTCTTTTCAATAAAGGCATTCCAAGACACAGCATAGTCTCAGCTTTCTTTTCCTCCCACAGTTTCAAAGTAAATTTTGCTCAGTTCATAAACCATAGAAAATTAGGGTTGGAAGGGACCTCCCAAAGTCATTGCCTCTTCTCTAGACTACATTAGTAATTACATTTTCTGAGGACATAACCCACTCAGGATGACACTCTGTCCCCCTGTAGTGGTGAGGCCACAGAGAGGTACTTGTGTTGCCCACGGTTGCAGTTTACAGAAGTGAATTACTTGCAGACAGTAATTGTCTGGGATTCAGTCCCTGCCACTGACAAAACACCTAGTGCAGGGGTATCAAACTAGAAGCACTCTACCCTCTTCCCCAAACCATGCTTGTTCTGCTTCACTGCCAGCATGCATCTCCAACAGGACCGAATACCTGGGAATTCAGTGGTGTGCCCCACCTCCACTTGCCCTGTCCCTGAATTACTAGTGTCTCCAGGAGCACCATAAGCCAGGGGGCTCTGCAAGCCAGACCCAACCCCTGGACTGTATCTTTGACACCAATCCTTGACCAAGAAGAACAGTTTTACAGGGATGTCACAGGTTCAAACTAGGGATCTGTAAATCCATCTGAATTAAAACAGCAAACCTTTAGTAGCTAAAAAGAATAATAAAACTGATTCCACTCGTGGAAATATGCTCATACCAAGCTGCAGTGCCAAGAGGGACGAACACCTGTGCCTGGCATTTGTGTTCATAGATATGACTCAACAAGTTTACAGGGCCAATGTCTGAGATGGTACCAGTTTTCTGAATCTGATCAACAGCCTCCTTGGGAGGCTGGAGACAAGCAGGGGAACAAGCAGGAGGCTGGAGACATGCCCCTGCTCTCTCCAGCCTCCTGCTCATTCTCTGCTACTGCCAGTGAGTAGCACTGGTGAGTGAGTAGTGTGGGGCGGGGGGGGGGAATGAGCAAGGACTTGGGGAAGGTCCCCTTCCCTCTCCTCCAGCCCTCCAACCCCCTACTTACCTGGCAGAAGCCAGGCCCAGGTCCCTGCAGTGTGCTTCAGGTCTGGGGAAAGGGTCAACCAGAGAGATGCTGTGGCACGCTGCCAGAGCCCCTCTGTGGAGAACCAAGCCTCTGGTTGCCTCAGGCCATGGTCTGGGACCATGCCCTGACCTGTTTTTTCCCCCTGGATTATTGTTTGACCCCTGGATATCTAATTTTGCTTCCCCGCTGCAAATCTGCGGTGCAGGGAACGTTTTTTTTGTTTCCGCATGTGCCTATTGCAGCATCTCAAACCCCTTTGAAACGCTGCAAGAGGCACTTGCAGCAGTTCATCTGGATGCACCCGTGACAACACAGGCTGTTGGGCTTTTCCACATGATTCACTTTCATAATCAGCAACATGCAAAAATATTTACCCTGGTGCAAAATGGCTCTTACAAAAAGAGGAGGAAGAATGAGTTTGCTAAGGCCAGTGCTTAGAGTGTGTGGTATTTTGGAAATGGATCCTTGCTGTGAAAACAGGGGTAAGTGAGAAAATATCATGGGAATGCAAAATTCATGGGATTTCAAGGCTTCACCTGCAGCCTGGACAGCTCACTTTTTCATGCAGTCACAAGGCCTCTGACAGAACAATAGGAGATTTTGTAGCCTCTTGAGGGAGGTGGGGGGAGCTGAAAAGGTGGTTCTGGGAGTATGGGCCGAAACCTGCCTTATTAATCCTTTCCAGGACTCTTAGAAGAGCAAAATAGAAGAGCAGAATGAAGAATAAAAACATGATTGAAGATAGGCAGATTATAGAAGATTAGATCTGAATAAAAGAATAGATTAGTATACAGTATAACAATAGATAGAATATAGATAGAACAGAGTGTAAAGAATAAAAATGTGTTTCTGGGTTTTTGGAGTTATTTATTAAACATTTATATAAGTAAGGCAGGAATACAGATTTTTATACTTATATTTAATGCTGTATTTTTAATATGCTTTATACCAGGGGGGTGTTTCTTCTTTGTTAAGGTAAAAGCTTTTTATTTTTTTAAATATACTTATTTTTCTTAAAGGTATTTATTTTTAAATGTGTTTTATATATTTTTTCTTTTTATGTATATGTAACATTATAATCATGTCAAAAATGTAAAGTTAAAATAAAGATTTTAGTTTATACACTTCCTTTCTGATGTGGTGTGCTTTCTTTCACAGGTGGAATGGCATAGGAGTTCATGCATTTTGGGGGTGTGGGGTAGGATGAGCACAGCTTGGCATAGGGATTCCTGCAGCCAGCTACAGCTTCAGGGAGGGACATGGGGGGATGCATTTTGAGAGTGAGGGGATTACAGGTTTACCAGCATCCCCTGTTGTAATTGAGTACCAAAGAAATCATTAGGGTGGATTGTTATGTGGCTCCCTCTGCTGTAATTTACTGTGAATTGCACCCAAACTTAATTCGGTTAAAAGCTGTCGTCTCTTAAACATTGATGCATCGATTTAAAATAAATTATTTTCTTTTTAATAAACCTATTTAATTTAATGAGGATTAAACCCCATCATGTGTACAAGCACCCTGGGATGAGATTTTCAGAGACACATAAGTGTTACTTATTGTAACACTTCAGTAGTGTTACTCCTATTGACCCTCCCTCAGATCAATCATCACTATCTTCAGTGCAGATGCCAAGGAGACATAGCCTCCCACCCAGATTAGTGTCTAGCTAGGTCATTTTAATAGACTGGCTGGATGTGGGCTTCTAAATAAATCAGGTACTTTTGAAAATCCTCTCCCTAATCTCTGCCAGGCACTAATCCATGCAATAGCTTTCATGTAGGCTTTAGAGTTTGTACAAGACCATTTCTTCCCTCTTCTCAAATGTGTCTTATTGCCCAGCATCAAATAGAAGAATTCAGATTAGGGCAGGTCTTGTTTCTCCTATTAATGTTTCCAGTGGCTTGATCCATATTTCACAGGCACGGCATTGCTATCTCTTCACTGTGCATCTCTACCTCAGCACCTTGTGTTTAGGAGAGAAGACAAGACAGAAAAATGCCAGCATATTTACCTGCTGTGTCTTGTATGAAGACAGATAGCAACTGGAAAAGGTAGTTAATTTCTTTACAGACCTATAGGTGAAAGGGGGAAAAATTAGATATTGCATGTTTCTGGGGCAATGAAATACATGCAATTGCCATGAGTCTGAATTGAGCTCCTGAGCAAGCCAGTTTGACACTGGTATAAGTGCACTGACTTTGATGGGATCTCTCCCAATCAACATTAGTGAGAGATCAAAACCAGTGACCTCCTTTCCTGCCCCAACTCTGGTCCTTGAAAATGGAGAATCTCAAGTCTCTGGCATTGACCTCTCTTTAGAGATCTAGGGCTGGGAAGTTGCTCTTAAGCAATGCAGGACAGTCCAGGTCTACAGTTTGTTGTAAAAAATCCCACAGGCACAAAAAACTTAAATTGGGAATCAATCTGTGCCTGGCTGATGCAGAGAACTCCCATTCAGGCACCTGGCCAACCCCTGAACATCATTTTAAAGTACATGCCTAGTTAACAGTATGCACTGTATACAGTCCCAAATCAGTGAGATTACTCATGGAGGGAAGCTAAGTAAAGCCTACATCTGCACAATTTCAGGACCTTGTTATCTATGGGTGCTTACACAAGTGACATTTTTTCATGTGATCATCTCCTGAAAACACTCTACAGCTGTGAAGTAACATATGTGCACAGTTGCAGAACACTTAAAATGGCTGACCATGTAAAGAATTAACCCTCATCAAATC
This sequence comes from Caiman crocodilus, assembly GCA_030014935.1. Lineage (NCBI taxonomy): Eukaryota > Metazoa > Chordata > Crocodylia > Alligatoridae > Caiman > Caiman crocodilus. The sequence goes on from JAGPOW010002791.1 coordinate 37,773,990, forward strand.
AGTTACTAGATTAAGGGTTTCTAAAGTATAGTGCCATAGGGACTTGTGTTCTCGCATGGGCACAGATAAAAGTGACATTTTTCATGCGACCTGGCTCCTGAAAGTGGTCTATAGCAATGTTATAACATATGCGCAAAGCATTTTTAAAATGGCTGATGATGCAAAAAATAACCCTTATTAAATCAGGAAATAAATGAATACCGATCAGGCTGGGCAAAACAGCTGACAGCTCTGTGCTGCTGCTGCTCTCAAGAGGCCTGGCTGGAGCTAGGGGTATTGGAAAGGAAGTGGAATGGAGCCCCCCCCGCCCCCTCCTCATAGGCCTGAACTGGATCCACTCAATACACCAGTTGAGGGGGGGGGCATTAGGCAAGAGGGCTACATTCCCCCCCCACTCCAGCTCAGGATGGGCAAAACAGCCAGCAGCTGCCTGTTGCTCCCTTCCCTCCCCCAACAACTGACAGCCCCAGAGCTAGGGAGAAAGGATGTTTAGCAGCCTACTCTGAGGCTGCTGGAGCACCCAAGTCTGCTGGCCAGGGCCAGTGCAGGTAGGTTTGACCCCCCCTGGCCCAACAGGTAAACATCAGTTGGGTTGGAGGAAGGGGCTCCTAACTCATGGTGCTTTGTGTAAAGTGCCATGAACTAAAGCGCAGCCCCTAATATCTGTAGTCACACTGTGTGTCAGTGCTAAAGGTTTATATAGTACTCAGTAGACATCAGACAGGCTTTTCCATTGTGTCATCTCATTATTTATGTTCCCTACCTGGCATTTAAGAATGAGCTTCAAGGTAAATGAGATGAAGTCCATGAAGAGTCGTTTGAGCCACCCTGGCCTGCATGAGAGAAGATGTTATTAGAGAAGTGGATAGTGAGTTCAGCAAAACTGGGTCCCCTTGGGTGCAATGGTTGTTCACAGAGCCAACTGGTAGGTGCAAAGCAAAGTTCTGCTTTAAGAAGAACAAACTCACTCTTTGTCTTCCTGGAGATGGAGAATCAGCTTATGGAAAGTCAAGTGACAGCTCGAGGTGTCAGCAGCCACTCGCGCCTCCTTACATACTGCACAACACAAAAAAACAATTTTAATGATCATGAGTGTGGGGAATCAGAGACACCATAGACCAGATTCTATTCTACCTTTTAAATGTCTAGATGGACTTAGGTTCCTAAGTGTGACTATTCCACCCTGTTCAAGCCTCCTGAAAACCCTTTATTGCAGATACTTCTGTAAGAGAGGAGATTGTGGAATCAGAAAAAGAAAAAAAGTAAGTGCCTTAAACTTTGATCATACACGTTATAAGATGACATAACCGCTTTGTGGGGAATTGCTGGCTCTGCATAGTGGAACAGATAAGAGAAAGTGTTTGTTCTTTGTAACTCCTCTGCAACTGCTTCGCTCACCATGGCCTTGAAGATAGCAAAAAAAAAAGTATGTACAAATCTGATTTCCAGGTGCAAGAAAGGGGTTTGTGAACTAACCTTGTCTCCCCCATAATTCCCATCCTGATAACAGCCAAGCAGTAATGAGCTAGTGTTTGTAGCTGCTTTTTCTAGCAAACTCCACTATATGATCATGTGAGTTGTAAGCGACTGTTAAAAAGTATTTAAGCCTCCTGATTTTGTTTTTGTGGGGGAACCCCTTCCAAGTGCTTGGAAAATCCATGTCACTTTGGAGTCCCCCCTACAGCTGTAGTTTCATTTGAATAAAAGCTTCTGTTGGCCTGACCCAAAAGTATGCTGCGTGTATTTCCACAACAAGATCCAGTACAATTTTCAGTTCTATAGAGATGTAAACAGATGTAGCTCTATCAATATAGTTTGCAGCAGCTGAGAATCTGGCCCTCAAATACCCATCTGTAAAATGGGAACAAGAATACTGCCTTTTCCTTATCATTGGTCTACCTTGCATGCTTAGATTGGTAGTTTTTCAGTGGCAGGAATGGTCTCTTACACCTGTATAAGTGAGGACAAAACACCCCAGTTTCTTAGCCAATATCACACAGTGACATTGCAGCTGGTTGTCTTTGGTTCCCCAAACGGACTGACTAGGTGCCCATTCACAGCTGGGTCAACTGATAGGCAGCCTTTGCCAAGAGTCCAGAACAGGGCTTGCGCTTGCACCTCTGGACCTGTCACCACACCCCTAAAACTCATGAACTAATGTACAACTCAGAGCACAGGGCTGACCGTACCTTATTTATGAAGCTGTGCCATCTCCACTTCTATTCTCATCCCATCCCTCCTGCTCACCCACTATGACTGAATGGATATAGGGTGTACTGATCATCCTCAGAGAAAAGTTTGGAATGGTTTGCTGTAGAGAGGGGCCAGGGTAAAAGCCTACACAATTACTGGAATAGAAAATGTTAACTAGAAAATATTGTTATTTATACAAGAATAAGGGGAAGGTCAATGGATTTAAAGTGTGGGAAACTGAAAACTGCTAAAAGAAAAGATTTTCCCCACACATCACATCATCAGTGGAACTCACTGCTACAGGAACCTGAGGCTCAGAACTTAATGTTAAAATAGGTATTGGTGACCTATGTAAATATGCAGAGTATCAGATTTGTGATGATTAATTATGGTAAATTTGGAAGCATATTAAACTTGGGGCTTTAGGGCTTTGATCAGTCTTCAGCAGAGATTAGAACGAGACCTTCTACAAGGGCAGACTATGCTATATCTGCCTGCTACAGGATGCTTACATCTGGGATTGCCCACTGTCAAAGGCAGGAAGAACCAGACAGAGGCATGGGTGAACTGGGTTACTGCCTAGGGCCTGAACAGAAAGGGGGCCCAAAACAGGTATTTTTTTCCTGCTGTCCGATTATTATTATCATTATCTCTGGTGAAGGGGGCTGTGGCAGGAAACTGGTTGTGCCTGCTACTTTAAGGTCCTGGAGCTGGCAGCTGCCAGAAGACATTTTGGCATCTGGGGCTGCCCATATAAACAGAGCAGCTCAGTTGCTAGAGGCCAGGCAATAACATTGCCTGGCTGGAGGGCTGCAGATCTACATCTGGAGGTAAGGGAGGAGCTGTAGGGGATGGTAAGGAGGCTCTTGGTCCTGGGCATGACCTAAAACTGCACCCTATTGGGAGTGGGTGTCCTGGTGGGGCTCCCAGTGGTGCGGGAGCCCCCAGGAAATGCCAGGCCAGTTAGCACCCTGGTGAAAGGTGGGTCGGGGTGCCTTAGCCCCTATCCCCTACCACTGGGTGGGTGACCCCTGTGTCTGTAGGGCCTGGAGGGCAGACCCCAGGAGAGAAAGAGGGGCTAGAGACTTAGACCTGAACAAGAGAGTAACCTTGACTGGCCCATGCTGGGGCCAGGACCAGGATGGTCAAAAGGGCCAGGGGCCAACCGTGAGGGATACCCAAGAGCTGAGGGCCTGGGGTCCCGACTGGCCTGGAGGTGGGCCAGGACTGGTAGCCAAAGGTCCCAGGGGGACCACACCTGAGAGGGGAAAATAGTTTCAGGGAATTAGATAGCTAAATGAAGGCAGGGTAGGCCACCTGAATGGAGGGATCTTGGAGGGCTCCTGATAGAAGTATTCTGGGGCCCAGTGTGGGGCCAGAGATGATAAGAACACCTAGATGCCATCTGCGAGGCTTGGGCTGCATTGTAGGGGAGGAAAGGAGCTGCAGATAGCGTCCCCTGGCATCAGGGTAGTAAATGGTCAGCCTCCTGCTTATAAACATTGATTTAACTAATTAAGATCAAGGCATGACAGGCGAGAATGTGGGCAGTTATCCCAGGAACAGGTGGGCGGGCCACTCTGAGAATGGCCCCAAGCAGGCCCCCTGTTACAGGGGCCCAATATGAAAAGCTCACCAGGGGCCACCAGGAGTCTACGTACAGCACTAAAGGTAGGGTCTCAGACTACGGGGACCTTGGATTTTCTTCAGATTGGCAATTCCTGTGTACTTATAGCCTGTGTACTTATAGTGTACTTATAGTACACTGTGTACCAGTGTAACCATAGTTTTGGGTCCCTTTGAAGGATGCTTTCAGGTTTTGAATGGTAAGGTCTACAGCATCATCTTCCTTTAAATCTACCTCATTGTTTTCAATGGACAAGTTGCTGATCTGTATGCTACAGAAGAAAACAAACTGTTTGAGGCACTCAGAAAGCTTAATATGTTGTTTCTTTTCTCCCAGGCCCCTGCCTTAATAAGTAACAAAAGAAGGAGCAAGAAACTAATTCTGTAGCCCCATTTAATTCTATATGTTACCTGACAGTTTCTAAATGAGATACTATAGGAAATTGTTTTATCACATCCCATTGCATTGCTAATTCTTGTTCACACTGCTCCTAGTAATGATAATCTTGCATTCTTGTCATGGCTTCTGCATGATTATGTTAACCATCAGTATCATGAAATTAATAATACAACAGAAACACAAAACTTCAATATAAAAGTTCGTCGGTGGCAGCAAGTTCCCCCTGGACCCAGGGCAGCTCATGCTGCTGCAGAGCCTGTACCTGAGGTGCCACTTGGGAACAGGTACGCAGCCCTGGCCACCCTGGAGGAGATTCCTGAGGAGAATCCCCCTTGAGGGGCTGTTCGTGCACCATCAACGCAAGCGGATAAGAAGAAGAGATCCCAAAGGAGGAACAAGCATCAAGTCCTGGTCATCAGGGACTCCATCCTGAGGGGCACGGAGCGTCCCGTCTGCCGTCCTGACCCCTTGGGCCGAGAGGTCTGCTGCCTGCCTGGAGTGCAGGTTTGGGACATCACGGAGTGCATCCGGAAGATTGTTAGGCCCACAGATTACTATCCCTTAGTGGCAGTCTACGTGGGGACCAACGATGCTTCAAGAGGCCAGCCGGAGGACATCACTGAAGATTTCAAGGCTCTTGGAGGACAGCTCAAGGCGACTGGAGCGCAGGTGGTGTTTTCTTCCATTCTGCCGGTGAGTCGACCGGGAAGCTGTATCGCGGCTGTAAACCAGCAGCTTCAGGGTTGGTACTATGATGTGGGCTTCTGATTCTTCGATCACAGCCCACATTTCTCTACGCGGAGCATGCTGGCGGAGGATGGACTTCACCTATCGCCTAAAGGTAAGCGTTTTTTTTCTTCTAGGTTGGCTGATCTCGTGCGGCGGGCTTTAAACTAGCTTCGCCGGGGGACGGGCCTGCCAGAAGAGGAGAGGATGCTCTGCCGCTAAGTCAGGTAAGTTGGATGAGCAAAGGTGGTTGTAGCTTGGGGGATACACGTGGAGAGGGGGAGGTGGCAGTGCGTAGCCTTAAATGCTTCTATACAAATGCACGCAGCATGGGAGGTAAGCAGGAGGAGCTGGCTCTCCTGGTGGCTGTAGAAGATCCGGACTTGGTTGAGCTCACAGAAACCTGGTGGGACCTGACCCATGACTGCGCCGTAGGCATTGATGGCTATGCCCTTTTCAGGAAGGACAGGGTGGGGAAAAGAGGTGGTGGGATTGCGCTCTATGTCAAAGAGCGCTTCTCTGCATTGAGCGTCAACTTGGGGGCGACTGAGAACCAGGTGGAAGCAATTTGGGTCAGGCTGCAAGGAGGACGAGGGGAAAGGGACTTAATGGTGGGTGTCTGCTA
>JAGPOW010002791.1:37797854-37809608 GCA_030014935.1 Caiman crocodilus
TTCTGGGTTTCTGCATGACTGCTTCTCAGAGGAGACGCATTTCTCTACTGTCTTCTTGTCTGAGTATGCTAGTAATGAAAAAGATTTCTCCCTCTCACTGATTCTAATCCCTGGTGTGAGTTCAAGTGGGCACACTTTGGAAAAAGCAAAAATTTAGATACAAGTGAAATCAGCTGCAAATTCCAGTTATATATTTCATTTAGTACTTTTATCAAATGTCAGGGTTAATGGTGCCATTCTATCCATCTCTAAATTAATCTACCATTTCAGCAACACTTTAAAAGTACTCAGAAATAGCTGTTGAATTTTCTCAAATTCATTATTTCAAACCTTGCAGAAGGAAAGGACTTAGAATTGAGATGAAAGATACCTTATATTCTTAAAAAAATAAATAAAGCAAAACACTGAAGATCAAATCTGGCCTTGGACCATACCTATGAGAACTGTTGTGTAGTGATGACTGCTAACAGGAATTACATCGCTCCAACTGGTTCCTACCAAAGATTCACCAAAAACACCATCACAACCATCATAATTATAAGCAGTCTCAACAGAAAAACCAAGAGCTGAACAGACACAGTACCTGCGTTGCCATCTTGAGGTGCAAGCCAAGTGCACAGTGGCAGCCGCCTCACCTCACACACAAATTGGGGTGTACATGCCCCCCTACCAAATGCCTGGCTGGGGACCCACTCACCCAGTGACAGGGGACACGGAGAGGGATCATCCCACTAGGCCAACCAGGCCCCAGAGGCAGGGGGTGAAGCTCAGCCCAGGGAAGCGTGTCCTGCTGCTTGTGGACTGTGTCCTGGCTGTTCCCCATGTGTCCCATAGCTCCAGACTGCAGAGCCTCTGAAAACTGATCTCAGATTGATTGTGGAGCTCCTAACAGTCAACCAGTTGATTGGGATGTACTGGTTGGTGACCACTGGCTTAGAGCTAAGAACCAAGGTAAAGCTGCAGGCTGTGACCGAGCTGGGGCTCAGCAGAGCATTTTTAGAGAACACTTTAAATCAAGTCCTTCCTGCAAGTGTTGTTAACAATGCAGGCAGAAGGGATTACAACTCTTTAAGGACCAGAGCCAGGCAAGTGTTTACATGGATCAGCAGAGCAAGCTCAGTACACAGCGCAATGCAAAAGCAGCAATGGGAAGTAATGAAGTTTCTCCAAGGGGGCTGGAAGAAGTCCAATTCACTTGGAACAAAGGAAAGAGCCTGTTTAGCGGATGAATCACTGGTGTTATTCCTTGCCTGCCTGATAAACATGCAATATTCATGGGAGTCACATACACACATCAGTAAGGCAGGGAGAAAAGTATTTTGCGGTATTAACCCTAGACATTAAGCATCATCAAGAGACCTGGGAACACCGTTTTTCCCAGACGGCTTCTTTAGTTACTGCTCCCCCACCCACTTCTCGCAGCTCAGCTTCAAAGTGATGCGCCAGTCCTCTGATCTGCAGATCCCTGCTGGCGGACACAGCGCTGGGACAAGGGGCTCATCGGCCCTCCGCAGCACCACCCCGCCGCACCGGCCTGCCCGGGGACAGCGACTGGGGGCTTCCCCAGGGCCGCGCGCCCGCAGCCCGCGATCAGCTGAACGGTGCTCCCGGTGGTCCCGCTGCTCCAGCAGCCCTAGGCCCAGGGCCCGCCCCGCGGCACGGAGCGCGCGGGGGAGCCGAGGGTGGACCAAAGGCCCAGGAGGAGCCGGCAGAGTTGAGGTGCCAGGACAAACCCTCCGGAGGCAGGTCGGACCCGGGCAAGAGAACAAGGCCGAGTGCAGCGCGGTGCGGGGGCGGCCCCCACCAGAGGCTTGTCGTAATTCCGGCCGGAGGCAAGGAACCCCCATCTGGCGGCATCGCCTCCCGACCAGGGACCGGGGGGACGAATGGGCCGGGGCCGGGAGCACACGCACCTGCGTCTCCTGCAGCTGCCGCCGCTCTGCAGCGTCACCCGCCACTGACGTCATCACCCCACGCGCCGCGCTGACGCCGCCGCCACGCGCCGGGCTGCCCGCTCCCAAGATGGCAGCGGCAGTAGCGGCCATGGGCAGCCTGCGGCGGGCGGGCTGGAGGCTGTTGCGCTGCCCCGCGGGTGAGGGCAGACCGGGGCGCGGGCGGCGGGGCGGGTGCCGGCAGGGGGCGCTGAGGCCAGTGCTCGCGGGGTGTGTCCGTGACTGCGCTGGACGCGGGGCCGGGGAGATAGGGCTGTGGGGCGCGCAGGGAGCGGCCCCGACGGACTCAGCACACGCCCGGGCAGCCGCTGAGTAACAGCACCCTTGGGCGTGGGGACACGAGTCACAAACCGAGACTGCACGCAAGGACTGAGAGGCTAGGCGCCACCTTGCTGGCTGGTCAGCTCTGTTGTTTGTCTGTACTCAGAAATTAAGTGGATGCTCAGAGCTGACATTTTCCAAGCAGCACTTTGAGGCCATGAAGGGGACCTTGAGGCTGCCCATTGAACCCGTTCTCCAAGCTAACCCATGTGGTGAGATGGCAGTGCAACCAGGCTGGGCAGTGTCTGACCCAGTGGATCTGCGAGTTAGCACTGGGGTTTGGCACAGGGACCCCTTCATTTTTGCTGCGCCCACCTGCCCACTAGCCAGAATCAAAACCTCATCCTGGCTAAGACAGAAGCAGGTAGCTTCTGTCTTAAGTCCAGTAGCAAAGCTAGTGATCTGAAATAATGAGAGGTGGAGGAGTCCATCCTGAGGCTGGAAATGAGAACTGATCTTTAACTGCGTCCTTGTCCTGTTTCTGCCCTGACGCATGCATAACGTGCCATGCACAGTTTTTCCCAAGTGCACTTGGGGACGTGACTGCATGCAGAGTCACAGAAGGCATTAAGCAGCACGTCAGCCAGCTCATTCATATCTTCTATCACCTGTCACTGGGTGACATTTATTAAGAAACTGAAGCAGGAGATCATTTTTATTTGTAAACTCAAGTCAGGTGAACAGGTTAGCCAAAAAATGCAAGACTTTTAAGTGCAGGCAGTGTCATATCAATAGCTTATCTATTTCAGAGGGATGCAGACTAGATTTAAAAAGCCTGATTTTACTAATGGAAAAACATTTTTGTGGGTTAGCCAAAGCTCAGAGATATAGTGCCTTTGTGTAAGTCATACGTACAGAGTATTGTCTTTGTATAAATCATAAGTCTGATGTAGTATCAGCAAGGTTAACGCTTCTCTGATGAGCACTTCTGACTTCTTTGTCCTAAGCTCGTTGATTCTGTACTTCCTTTTGTTAACTGGTTTCATAGTGGAAAGAAATTGGAGGAAAGTGAGGCTGTGGTCACCTCTAGTCAATGTTTGCTTGTTTTCCAGTGCAAGATTGTGAAACTACAGTACCTAGTATTTGAAATAAGGTCATAGACTGCAGAATTGTTTTTCCCCTACCACACAATATTGTCCCTTTATTTTCAACACCTAAAAAGTTAGCTATAGGAAGAGAAGCATTTTGTTAGAGGAAGAAACTATATTTAGGAGTCTTGTTTCTTTTTGACTGTATGTGCCATAGCTCTTTTTCACATTCACCTTAAGTGCCTCCACCTGCCTCATTTGAAGGAGACCCATGACCAGCTGACTCCTGGTTTCCATTTCAGTGGTCAGATGCCATTTGTACCCTTCACAGCGTACCTTCCGAGCCTCAGCTGCACTGAGAAAAATCTCAGATGAGCAGAAACATGAGACACCATCCTCATCCTCCCAACAACGTTTTGAAACATACCCAACAGGCGACCAGCCTGACGAGGAGCCCCAAGCCTCACGTCCCAGGTAACTGCACAGCTGTTACCTGGATTGTTCTGCTGGGAAAGGGACTGAGAAGCTCATTTTACTGAATGTAGAATGCATTCCAAAGTCAGGGATTCTGGATTTAATCCAGAATTTCATATCTGGGAGGCTGGAGTTCTGGCAATGCAAGTACCGTTAGCTGTCATAGCAGCAAAACAGGAATAGTTTCCAAGGAAGAATCTCACTTAGCTGCAAAGCACAAGTTTCAGTTTTAGATTGTTGTAAATTTGGCCGTTATGGTTTTCCTTATGTCTGTCAGCACAGGATTTGTGATGCGCACATTTCTAGTAATAAAAAAACAAACAAACTGGGAACATTCAAAGTCCAACAGCCCTCAGAGAAACTAGATCCAGTCCTGTCCTATTCCCCACATCCATCCCTCTTTTCTTTACTTTCAATTCAGTTCATGCAGGAGAAAGCATACCCCCTTTTCAGAAAGGGAAAATATCTTAGAGAAAGTGGGGATTTGGTATTAACAGACCTGAAAAGAAAAGCACAGAAAATATGTACTGAATCAACAATGCATCTGCCAGTAGCAATGAAAGAACAGGCTGCAGAATACACATTTTCAATGTCTGATGCTAGGATTCCTTACTTATGTGGTATTTTCTTGTAGTTACACTGGTCATGGTGGTGAAGAGTCTGAGGACTATGAAAGTGAAGAGCAGCTGCAGCTTCGAATATTGACAGCAGCGCTGGAATTTGTGCCTGACCATAGATGGACAGCAGATGCTGTTGCAGAGGGAGCCAAGGTACACAGTGAGAGTAACAACGAACATGTACGGTACTAGTCAAAGTTGCAATTCAAAAAGAACCAGGCTCAAATTCATCCCTTATTTATACCTGTGAAATCTCACTGACATCAGCATGTAGGGGAAGGAGTGGGATGGTGACATAGTGCAAAACCAGTTCACAGTGTATTCAGCAACCAGAAGATAATATCAAAGATAATATAGAGCAACAGTGAAATGGAATCACCGACATGAGACAGATACAGGAAGTGCTTTATGATGTAGTTCTTTTTTGGTTTGAATTCAAGTGATGTAACGTTTAAAACAAAATAAAGAGCAGCATTCCCTAGCTAGTATCTGTTTGGAAATTACTGATCTCAGACTCTTCCTTCTGTCCTACAGTCACTAGGTCTCTCTGTTGCAGCAGCTGGAATGTTTAACAGTGATGGCAGTGAACTGGTCCTCCATTTTGTATCCAAGTGCAACTCCAAACTCTCAGAGCTGCTAGAGCAAGACCAAAAACTGGTACAGCTGGGCCAGGCAGAGTGAGTAACGTACATGAAAACATGGCTTCCTGGTGACATGCACATCAGGGGTTCTGGCAGAGGGGTTATCTAATGACTCCCATTACTTCAGGTGAAATAATGTAAAATGAAACCAACCTGGGCCTAAGTTTAACAGATACGAAGAATGCACAGCTTTCTGTGCCATCCATTGAGGCTAGATAAATATTATAACTTAAGTTCAGTCTCATGTCAGATATCCTTCTTTTTCTTCTTCCAGGAAGAAGAAGACAGATCAGTTCTTAAGAGATGCAGTGGAAACCAGATTGAAGATGCTGATTCCATACATTGAAAGTTGGCCCCAGGTACAAAATGAACACACAGGCATTTTTAACTTACTATGACTCTTAGCAGGTACATTAGCCTATCCATCAGGGTAATTCGAGGCTGCATATAAAACCTGTACTAGTTCCCTTGAAGATGAAGGGAATGCTTAGAAAGTAGCAAGTGGCAGACATATAGGTATGCCTTTAGCACTTGGCCATTTCCTGCAGTTCCATAAGAACAAATATCCAGGAGTTCCAAGGGATTCAACCTCTGTGCTGAGTTGCTCTTGTAGTCAAATTTAATTTAGTCTGTTTCTTCATTTCAATTACCTAACACTTTGAAATGTTAAAGTGTTGTTTTATTTCAAACAACTGAACCTGTATTGTGCTAATGGCAAACCCTCAAAAACAGGAGGGCAGCCTATGATTGTGACAGTTGGTGCTGCTGGCTTATAATTCAAATCCAGTTTGTGGATTTAGCCTCTTTCCTCCTGAGATCTAGAGGATACTAGGGGCTTGATGCAGGTGAAATGTTCTGTTCCCTTAGCAGAGGGTGTTGTTTCAATAGCCACCTTTGTTGGTGATGATGTTTCTAGAGCTTAATCCAGCTGTCCCAAAAGAATGGAAGAAAACAGCATTATTGTGTAAGTTAAAATACTCTCTTTTTGAAGAGAGATGGATGATGGTGTGACTGTCACTGAAGTGCATATTACATTCTTCAAATAAAAGCTAAAAGAAGAACCCAAATAGGGTTGTTACAAACTCAGCTTCTTGGGGATTAGCTGCAAGGAAAAGACCAGTATGAGCTACATGGTGGTGGGGACAGGATGGTAGCAAAGATACTAAAACATGGAGAATAATTGTTGATTTGTTTTAACACTGCAGGTGTCACTTTTTGCTTTGTCTCTTTCCTTCCTTCTCAGGCTCTCAGCATTCTTCTGCTCCCACATAACATCCCACCCAGCCTAAATCTCCTCACTAGCATGGTTGACGATATGTGGCATTATGCAGGAGACCAGTCCACGGATGTAAGTCTTTGTACCATGTAAACAGATTAGTCCACCTCTCAACACTGTATAGCACTATGTCTTAGTATAAAACATTTTTCTTTGCCATGAACATGGGGGCTTAGGAGGGATTTGTAGAAGAATTGTAATTAGGCAGGGTGCCTGGGTGTGCTTTTAGACACGTAAATACTGTAAGAAAATAAAATTAACTTTTAGCAGCCTACGTCCCATTGAGTGTCATTGAAACTTGGAATACCAAGTTGCTTTTGAAAATGGAATGTAGATTTTTACCTTGCATGCTTTTGAATTCTTTACCCTGTAGCTTTCCAACTGGTAGTACTTAAACAGAACTAAAAGATCCAAGTTTCTTCAATTTTGTTATAACAATGGTATTCTTAAAAAAAAAAGAAAAGAAAAGAAAAAAGACAAAAGACCCAGACAACATTTCTGAGATATTCTTTTAGTCTGTCTCAGTGACAGAAAAACTGATCCAAACGTTCATCAACTGGAAAGAACTGTTTCTCTTTTAGTCGCTTTCTTTACCATTGATGATAGCACGTGCAAATTGTCCTTGAAAATCATTAAAGTATCTACCAGAAATACCAGTAGCTTATTAAAGCCTTCATCTTTCTGGCAGGAAGTAAAAGTGAAGTAACTTATAACCTTAATTAAAGCAATTAATAAATTATTTTAATGTATAAGTAGGGGTGGAAAGAGCTAAATGAACCATCGTAACAAACTACTTTAATAATCTTCACTTATGCGAGGATAAAATAGCAGCTGCTGCAATGGAAAATAAATAAGATAACAGAAAAATTAAAGCAATAAACAAGAAAGGAACTGAAAGGTTGTGATCACAACAGGAAATGTAAGTCCCTTATGTTGTATAAAACTCATGGATGACATTTCAGAGTCTGTGCCTGTGCCAGGCTGTTTCTGAAAGTCTCCCGATAATCTTGGAGAATATGAAAGAGAGATTCCTAAATTTCAGTTTTTACTTGCCTTGAGACAATGGCCATCCATTTGGCAACAGCCTGTTCCAGCTCTCTCTCTTCCCAGGTCTGCATTCTTACTGACAGCAAGTTAAACTTGTTTCTTCTGATTTTTGTTCTTGTAGGTTAATTGGTACACTCGTCGGGCTGTGCTGGCTGGCATCTACAGCACTACAGAGTTGGTAATGGTGCAGGACTCATCCCCTGACTTTGAAGAAACTTGGCACTTCCTGGAAAACAGAATAGCTGATGCCATGAACATGGGTCACACAGCTAAGCAGGTAATGCTTTAGTTGTGGATATATAGGCAGCTGGAGCACACCCTTATCACAGATGGTTTGTAAAGAAAGGGATATGGTTCAGCATTAAAGCAGAGCAAGCACCCCTATGAACTGAAAGTGTACTGACCACAGTACCAAGCAATGTTGATATATAGCTATTCTTCACTTAACATCGTAGTTACATTCTTGAAAATGTGACTTTAAGTGAAACAATGTTAAAGGAATCCAATTACATCACAGTAGTTACCTACTAGCAGGCAGTGGCCAAACAACATTTTCACCAAGCATCGCGCAACTTTAAACAAGTATATTCTCTTAATAGATCAGCAGTGTAATAATGAAATAACACTAACCGGGATGACGTTACATGAGGAGTGCCTATATTTTATGGGCTAGGCAACACTCTGTACACGTCCATGCAACCCCAGCAGAATTGTTACACTGAGATGTTATATAATGCCAGACTTACATAACTACCCAGGTGAATTCCTCCCCTACTTCCAAACCACTGCTATGTTGTAACATTTACCTGCCTCTGGGTGTCCCTGGGCCTCCATGCTGGTTGTCCCATGTAGTCTCCCATGCTTTCCGTTCTGTGTTCATGCTCAGATGTTGTTTCGCGGCAATATTTGGCACAGGTGACTATTTTCAGTCAGACAACATGCATTTGCTGTCTCCCCTTCCTTTGTAATAAGTCCCTCCTGCTGAATCATACACAAAGATAAAGGCAAAAGAAAGCTTCAGGTTATGTTTTCCTTATGTCTCCTAGGTACAATCAACAGGAGAAGCACTTGTCCAAGGTCTAATGGGAGCTGCAGTTACTGTAAGTAACACTGAAAATAGTGAGATTGTTTCTGTTCCTCTTCAGGTTTGATGTTGGTTTCTTCTTCATCCCAGGTTTTGAGCCTGGTAGAAGAGAGTGGCTCTTCAGTATCTTGTTAAATATATGAATATATATAATTCCTGTTTGAGTATGTATAGATGCATATAACTTCTGACCACTGCATCTTATTAAATAATCCTCAAGAGTTTTCTGTAAGAGTCAGGATGTCTGTTCCTTAACTCTGGCCAAGTGACTGCTGAGGGGATTATATTTTGCTTATTTAAATTGCTACAGTTTCAGTTGATACAAAATCCTTCTCTAAATGCAATAACTTCTTGGTAGTATTAAACAATGGCTGTGTTCCATCACAACAGTGGCTGCATTTCTGAGATATAGGTAGTGATTCCTTTGTTGTAGGGGTGATTTTATAAAATGCTTGGTGGTCTTTTGGGAAAAAAGGTGCTAAATGAATAGAATATATTATGATTATAGTACTTCAGCAACAAAAAAAAATAATATTCTGTCAACACTGTGTTTCTTCATTGATTGGTTTTGATAATACACAATTACCTGTAACAATGACACGGCATTCTTGCTAGAAGGCAGATTTTCTTTTTATGTGAGTAGGAAGATGATATAGTCTGGAGAATGAATCAGTCATTTTTCACTGTTTTGCAGTGCACAAGCATTAATTCCACCCCTTTCACCTGTGGATTAGATTAGTTCTTTCATAACTGGCACCTGTTAGTATGGTATTTCTCCTGATGTTTGTTGAAAGGACTCTAGGATCCTCTACAAAAAAGATATGTGCCTGCTACATTAATTCATTATGCCAAATCTCATGCCTCATTTGCACTTGCTTCCAAAGCATAAGCATATTTTCTTGAAGATTTATTTTATCTTTGCAGTTGTTTTCCATCTATTAACATACTTGCATAAAATGAGAGATGCTTTGCAGGATTCATCTTAAGCAGTGATTCTCAACCAGGGTGCTGCAGCTTTACGGGTGTGGTGGAGTATATTAATTTACCCAGAGAGGTTGTGGAATCTACATCCTTCAAGGTTAAGACCTGGCTAGACCTGGTTTTTAATATTAGCACTGTTAGGTATGCAGACACCTACATATGATTCACAAGGTATACTCAGAGATAGAATCTTAGAAAATGTGGAGTAGAAGGAACCTCAGAAGGTCATCTAGACCAGCCCCCTGCTCAAAGCAGGACCATTCCCAACTAGATCATCCCAGCCAAGGATGAGCCAGGTCTTAAAAACCTCCAAGAATGGAGAGGTCTAGCTGGCTCTTAAACCAGGTCTAGCCAGGTCTTAGCCTTGAAGGATGTAGATTCCACAACCTCTCTGGGTAAATTTAAAATAGGAATCCACAGTGCCAAAAACATTCTGACCTGCTGTAGTCTTTCTGAGCTCTTTGCAACAGAAGAATTGTTATTATTTTTCTATTGTCAAAAAACTTGTGAAAGCTAAGAAGGATGACTTGAGTCTTTCAAGATTTGCCTCAAGTCTAAAAAGTTTGTGATCTAAAGAGGTGATCTAAAGCGAAAAGCCTAGGGTCAGTGAGTAGTTCGAAAGTTGTGCTCTGTCTTAATGGTGGAAGTTACCCAATCCACATAAACCCTAGAGAATCAGGAAGAGGGGTCATAATCCAAAGGACAGTTCTAGCTAGTGCATAGAGATGTTCAGTGTACTCTAGAGGGAGCCGTATCTAGCCTTCATTAACTGGAGAGAATGCTGCCACCATTACAGAGATGGGGGAAAGGATGCCATTTCAGAGAACAGCTGCATTAGACAGCTGTGATAGAATTCCTCAGCACTGACAGCTCACTTTCTAGACATCAGCTCTGCTTGGTATTTTACTAATCCCTTTCCATCAAGGAAGAGCTGCAGCCATCTAGAAAGAACATTTACAGGCTGCCACTGCACATCAGCAACAGGTATTCACAACTTTCTGGGTCTTTTCATTGCTGTTCCATTCTCTTGTGCAAAAGATAAAGAATCTGACTGGACTGAACCAGCGTCGGTGAAAAGGAGGAGAAGGGAGCTGAGCATCTGTGCCATCCATACCTTTGCCTGGAAGACATTGAAGGCTGCATGCCAAAATGGGCACAAGAACATAGAGCCTTTGGAGTGAATTTCACCTGCAGCATTACATTTCCCCAAGTACAGGAGCCTGCCTTACAGTATAGCAGAAGGGCCCAGTTTTCTGGGGTTTATAAATACTCTTTGGGATTTCTCCTGAGTTTCCTAATAGAATTAGATTGTCTCAGCCTCCCTATTAGAGCAAAGACAAAACTATCACCATGCTAAAGCAGGGCACTATGAAAAAACTATGCATGACTAAAGAGTGACTGACTGGGTAAACCTAGTGCCTAAGAGTTTCTCTCTTGCCCTCTTACCTGCCCCTCTGTCCCGTGTAGCCCGTACACATCGCGTACTCACAGAGGACAGTGTTTTCATGTCACTGATGGAAATGACCTCAGTGCCGCTAAAAGAGCAGCGTTCACTGGTGCTCTTTTGTTGGCTGTCATTAAGACCCCACTTAGCTGGGTCTGATACTGTGATCCCACTGCTTGATTTGTTTCTACTGGGCTTAAAGATACCAAACAGGATCATGATGCTTGGTTCAAGCCACGGGCTGTTGGAGCTGTAGGGTCCTGGCTAAGCAGATCCCCCACTGCCTGAGCTGTTTGTAAGCAGGCTGTAAAGAATTAAAACCCTCACACACTTAGCGTGGTGTCTCGTGTGCTCTGATTGAAGCCCCTGCGCCAGGAAGGGTGGGTGGAAATCAGCAGGGGCTCAACAAATGACCCTAGCACACTGAAAAAAATTGGTGGCTCAAGAGCAACTGACCAGGTTCACGCTGTGCGCGAGCCTCTCGCGTGCTCCTCCGTGCCGTGGGCGCTGCACTCGCGCTCCCACAGAGTGCGTTTATGTCCTGGTCGAGATGACCTGGCTGCGCCGGCGCGGAGCCCCGCTGGCTGGCGAGGAGGCGGTGCTGCCACTGCTGTGCTCCTTCCCGCTGGGTCTAAAGATACCGCACCGGATCGCGGGACGCGCGGCGCAGGCCTCTCGCGGCTGTGGCGGCTGCAGGGCCCGGCTGCGCACTGGCCGGAGCCGCTTGTCCCTGAGACACCAGGTGCGAGGAGCGGGCCCGGCTCTACGGGCCCCTGCTCTCCGCAGCGGGCACGTGTCGGCCCGGGCGGCGCGGTCCTCCTGGGCTGCAGCGCGGCGGGCGACCGCGGGGGGGCGGCCGCGGCGCGGCGGGGCGGGGCCGGGCCGGCGG
>JAGPOW010002791.1:37813171-37825760 GCA_030014935.1 Caiman crocodilus
GTGTGCAGGGCAGGCTGGGCTCTGGGTCCCTGCCCTGCTGCCTTCCTCCAAGGCCAGTGCAGCCCAGTGGGTGGGACCTGGCATGGCAGAGCCAGGCAGGGAAGCTGGTTGCTGCTGCTGTGAACCCCGTGCTGCCCTGGTGATGTGCCCCCTGCTTACCCCGGAGCAGCAAGGGGCACAACTCCATGCTGCTGCTCCAGGGAGGGCAGGGGGCACATTGCCAGGGCAGCACAGGGCTTGCAGCAGCGACAGCAAGCTTCTCCACTCAATCTCTGCTCTGCCGTGCCATGCTGGGTCCTGCCCACCAGGCTGTAGAGGGCCCAGGAGAGGTCAGCAGGGCGGAAAGCCCAAGCCTGCAGCGGGCACCCTGCCCTGCGCACAGATCTGGAGGGCATGTGACCCCCCACCCCATTCCCCCAGGAGCATGCACAATGGCAGGGAGCCAATCCTGCCTCACAAATGAGCTACCTGCAGCCCTGGCCCACTTCTCGCTGGGGCCCTGGAGCTGCGCGTTGCAGACCCAAGCCTCAAGCATCACCCAGCTGGGCAGAAGCAGCCCCAGCCCTGTCCAACTCTCCCTATGGGGTCCTCAATTCCCAGCCCACCACTTATGCAGGGGAGCTGCTCTCCAGACTGCCTGGCGGCCATGTGCATGTGCATGTACATGGCGCCTACTGCCTGACCACCCTCCTGCTCCCCATAGTCCCTTGCAGGTTGGAACTCTACCAGCCTGTAGAGAGCTTTTTGCAAAAGAGCAAAATCCTCATGTTTCTCTGTTTAAAATGAACAATCCGCATTTTTCTCAGTAAAAGAGGAAATCCTTGGATTTTTCCATTTTTCTGCCTGCTGATCACGACTCCTTTCCGGGTCTCCCTAGGATTGCACATGTGATGAGTTTTGTCCAGAGTGTTCTGTGGAGTTTACCCTTGACGTCCGGTGTAATGAAGACCAGACTCGTCACGTGACATCCCGTGATCTCATCTCCAACAACCCCAGGGTTATACCTGTTAGTACAATGCTCTCATTGCTAGTCTGTCAAGTCTCTCTGTCCTTTCTACAAACAGAAACAGCCAGACTCCTACTGACAATGTCTCATTTATATGCTGTGCATCCTTGCAATACATTAGTGTTTCCTAGTCATCTTCCCCTCCATATCAGGAGCGCACACCATTAGATCAGCCACTACCATTTTCTTCCTCGATTGCCTCAACCTTACATCATCTACACAGTTTCTACTGGGGCTGTCTTAAGCATCTTACCTTCAGAAGGGAATTCATCTGCTCATGATCACTGCATTCTCAGCAGTGCTAGATAAAGCAGTAGCTCAGCTGTCATGTCAGTGCCATGTGGTTCTTGCTAGGCCTGAGAATCCAAATGGAGTGGATTTGAAGAGAGATAGTGGAGTGAGTCATCATATTACAAGTTAAGGAAACTCCATAACAGGCTGCATCAGTAACTTACGTGTAGCCCCAGTGGACACAAAATACAGCCAGACAACAGCTGTGTTCCTGTTTAAAACATAGTTCTGGCCTGTGGACACTGCTTTTTCTCTGAACAGCTATGCAGCATTGATTATGCCAAGGCTACAGTCCCCGTAGCCTGCAGGCTCAATCTGTGTTAGAGGAGCTCTGTGCTACACTATAAAACTCTACAGGCTACATTTAGCCAACAAATTGTACCCTTGTTCATCCTATACAGGATAGCCCACGGGAAGAAATACTAATCTGGCTGGCCATTCCTTACTAAATCACCAGCCTTGCTGAAATTACCCTAATTATTCACCACAGTTCACGGGGCTCACTGAATTTGTAGTCCTTGCAGTGAATAACTCATTAGAGACTTATTCTGTTTGTAATGACTGGCCCCCTCCCAACCTCCCCTTTTTTTGATCTGTACAGGTGACATCCCGAAGCAGAGACAATGATCCAAATGACTATGTGGAGCAGGATGGTAAGTGATTTTCCAGAGGAGAGCTGCAGAAAGAAATTGATTTTTCTTTTGAGCTGTTTGAACCAGGCCACTAGTTCTTTGACCTGGTGGCAGTTGCAGGTGTGAGTCTGACTTCTGTGGTTGATCAAGAAACACGTGTTGATGGTTAAAATTTTGCTTCAGTCAGCAGATACGAACCCTGAATTTACTGCTAATTTGGATTTAAAGGGTGTCAGGAGGGTTCATTCAGGGCGAGAGGTCTTGCTTATGAGTGGGTGATACAGCAAAGATGCCAAAGTTTCTCTTGAGGCCAAGGGGGTGAACCGTGTCTGTGTCCATGCATGCAACATTCTGCTCATTTTGGTGAGTGTTGCAGAACTGTTTGGAGGCATGTGTAAGCCCTTCTAAGACTAAACGATTTCTGGCTTCCAGTAAGACCCCTAGTGTGCTAACAAGTCTCCAGTCATTCCTGACTGAAATGCCAGCATGCTACTGTATCCTTATTTCTCCTTTGCAGCTGGTCTCCCTAAAGCATTGACTTTGTGTATGTCTTTCTCAGATATCCTTATTGTCAAGTTACGGAAAGGCCAGGAGCTGAGGTTGCGAGCCTATGCCAAGAAGGGCTTTGGCAAGGAGCATGCCAAATGGAATCCCACAGCAGGAGTGGCCTTTGAGTATGACCCAGACAATGCATTGAGGCACACAGTGTACCCCAAACCAGAGGAATGGTATGTTCTGATTGAAGTGTAGCATTAGGACTGACTGATATTTGAATGCCATGCGTGATTGTCAGAGGAAATGCTTTATATTAAGTGTGCAAGAACCCCACGTTAATGTAGTACTATGGCTGATAGTTCAAAATCATAAGTCGGGAGAAAGAAAAGGTAGGGGTCCTGCAGTGCCTGCATTGTTCCTCCAAACAGAGGGGCTGGTGCAGTTAATGCTATCTTTAGTTTGAGATATTTGGCATGAAACAATGCCTAGACTTGTTTGATGTCTTTGTATCTCCCTTTCTAAATACTTACAGGCTAATATACTTATATCTGTTATAAACTCATTTTCTTTCACATCATTTCCAATAGATATGTTCTAATCCCCCAGATTACTCAAAATAAGGGTTTGCAAGCAATGTGCCAACCTCTCACATGCAAAGTTCTTCATCTAGTCTCTGTTGTCATTTTGTTTGTTTGTGCATTTTATATCTCTTCTACCTTTACCACCTTGGCATCTTCAGCACCTTCTTGGCTATGGTTTCTCCCCATTCCTTATCCTCTTTCTGACTCCCTCACACTGTGTGCCCAGGGAAATCTGTTGCTTAGGGTGTGGAGTATCTGTTGTTACCCAAAGCTGAGCTGAGTGCAGTTGCAGGAATTAGGACCTTGAGATACCACATTGCTTCCTGAAGCCCTGCATGTTTGAGGTGCCTCCCTAGGAAGCTATATTAGAAAGAACAGAAGAGTGCCTTCTAGTGAGCCAATTGTCACTTGATTTGCAAGCATGGCAGGTGGTGGGGGCTGGGAGGAAGTGGAGGTGGAGGAAGCTAGATTCTTTCATTAATGTTTCTTATGTTTTTCATCATCTCCTGCCTGTCACTCCCTGTTCAGGTGGAGAAGCTCTGGCATGTATCTTTGACCATGATCCAGGGTAGAAGTGACATACCCTCATGTTGGCTTGTATCTGTTGGAGACATTGTGTCCTGCTTTGATCCTTGTTCTGGATTTCCCTTAGATGGAGTTCTCTGCCTCAAAGACAGCTAAATTCACTAACTTCATTCTTCCCCCATTCATTCAGCTGTCTGATGTCTGTGCCTTAGGTCCTGGCTCACACAACCAGACACTGCTGCTCAGGCTGGGAATGGTCAGGTGAGGAGGCGGCCTTCTGTCCTTAACTTACCTGTTCTGTTTGATTTCAGGCCAAAGAGTGAATACTCTGAAATTGATGAAGATGAGGCCCAGGCGCCTTATGATCCTAATGGAAAGCCAGAGAGGTAAGATACGGGATGCCAGCCAAGCTATAGATAGCACTACAAGACGCAGACAATTTCCAAACCTTACCTGAAAGTGCCTGGGCATTCTGTCTGAAGTGATGTTGGCCCATTGACTTCTCAGAACACTTTGGCAGGCTCCTGAGGGATTTAGTTACAGCCTACTAGAGGGGTGGGGGTTGGGCCCAGCACTGGCAGTCCTGCCTCTCCAGGAGACCAATCTCCTTGTTACTGGGAAGTGAGAACCATAGGCCTCATAGTGTAGGCCTCAGTGATGTTTTTAACTCAGATAAGAGTGAGTCTTCCAGACTGTGTATAGAACTAGAGTTCTTTGGTGGAGGGGTTTCAGGAAGTGGTGTTTTGGGATGAACATGAAGGTTACAATGTCATCATGGGTTTGCTAGAGGTGGTAGAAATGGCAGAGAGGTTGGAAGAAGCGATTAACAAATGTCTAATGTAACACAAGCCAGAGGATCTTTTTTTTTTTTTACTTGTCTGTCAGGACAGGATGAGAAGCAACGGGTCAAGCAAGTGCAGAGAAGTAGTGTAGGTATAGTTGCACAAAGACATTCTTAAGAGCAATAAAAGGAGTCTCCAAAGGGGGTCTGTTACACTGACAGTGAGGCTACTTGAGGCCAGGAGGGAAAGACTCTACTGAGAACAGTGAATCCTGTCATGATGCAGGAGAAAGGGTTGATTTAAGGGCGTTCAAAATCATGTGGGCTTTACAGTCCAATGAACCATTTGCTTTAATGGTATCTCCATTTCCAGCACTGAAATTACTGCAGTGCAAATAAATGGCAGGCCAGAATCAGTCTTACTGTGATGGGTTGCCTGGTAGCTGTGATCAGCTAAAGAAACTGCTGGACAAAGATCTCTAAAGTGACATGCAGTAGCCTGTGAAATTGCAAGCCACATTGTAACCACCAACACAGATATGACTCTTTTGCATAGGACTGATAACCAGATGGTGAGTAGGCAGGGTTAGCGCTCAGAGGAGCAGACAAGGAGATAGATCTTTCTACAGTGAAATACAATTGGATGGAAATGCATTGCAGGGAAAAGTCTCGTTTGCTTTCCCATGTGATGTTGGATAACTGTTAATCCCCTTGCTGATCTCAGGTTTTATTACAACGTTGAGTCCTGTGGGTCCCTGCGGCCAGAGACCATCGTTCTCTCTGCACTCTCTGGACTGAAAAAGAAATTGAGTGATCTCCAAACTCAGCTGAGTCATGAGATCCAGAGTGACGTCTTGACCATAAACTGAACCCAGCCTCTTTCCAGGAGATTCTCCCGTTGTGCAAAGTTAGTGTTCATGCTGCTGTCTCTGATCTGAACTGCCTGTAGCCTTGGGGCTGCTAGGAGCCCTGTTGCTTCTTGGCTGAGCCTTCATCTTAATCCCTTCAGCCCTTTCCAGCACTGAGCTGTCACAGTGCAATGTTTATGGACGCTTCTGTCTGCCTCCCAGATGAATCTGCTATAATTTTTAGAACCTGGAGGCCTTTCTGGCTAGGAGTGAGGCTTTCCAGCAGGGTACAGTAGCTATGCATTCAGATCTCCCTGACGAGAGCTGTACCCATTGTTTTTTTCACTGTCCCAGAGAGGAGAAGGGGGCTTATGCATGAATGACCCTAGTTCTTTGCTGGACACTGATCATATGTCAGGCTTTGGAAGCATGTACTCTGTTCTGTGGCTGTCAGAGACATAGCCCTCTCTTGTTTGTGTTTGTGTACACAAACTGTGTGTACTTTACTGAATAAAGCCTTTTTCTTATGTTTAGCCATCCCTGAAAGTTTGTCTGAGACTGCAGGAAATGTCACGTCATTTACTTCTCTCTAGCAGACATTAACTTAATAAGGTCTGCTTTGGAGGGAGTGCTGCTCTCTGCTGCTGATTGCTGCTCTTGACATTATCTCCTAAGGAGACCAAACCCTCCTCCAGTAGCCTTGTCATTTAAACAAAAATGCAGCACATTGTATAAGCTGCATATGTTTGAACAGAGCTGAGCTGCTGCAGAAGGCAGTGCTCCAAGGGAGACTGTACGTGCCGAGGAGGCTTAGCTTTATTTAAAGACTCCTCTGGAGCAGGCTGTATGCACAAGCTTTACATCAGGGAGTGTGGTGGATGGCAGTCTGTCATCAATAAACCACTGGTTCAGTCAGCTTCAAATACATATGCAGCTCCTGCTGTTCTAGGCAGCCTGGGATTTGGGCTGGATCTTAAGCATGTCTCAAACTGCTGCTAGTTCACTGGCTGAATGTTTCTGGAAGCTCCCTGCTCCTCCCCCCACCATCACCCAGCAATACTTTAAGACAAGCTTCTAACATTTTCTTTCTCTGAAGTGCTTTCAGTGAGCAAGCTACTTTTATGAAGGGGGCATTTCCAGTGCTGCAGTTCTCATATACTCTGTTGGGCCTACAAGAACATGTACCTGTTACCTAGGTAACAAGAGACTGGCTGATTCCTGGTAACGCATGTGCAGAACTGGGTCTCCACTCCCAACACTGCCTGTCTTCATAATTCATACTGTTGAATCAAGAAGGGCATCTATGCTGCCCTTGGGTTTTTGGGGCTGCTGGGCACTCAACAAATGACCAAGGCTTCTGGGAGTTTCCTTGGTGGCTTGTTATGAAGGCCCACTTCATCCTAGCTTCTGTCCCTATGGAAGGTGAGACCAAAGCTCCCTGACAAGGGTGTAGAAAGAAACACCAATGGACCAACCATTGGAGCTCTTAGCACAGCTTTTGTAGTTTGTTCCCAGCCTATACTATTGCAAATCTTTCCTGCCTCAGCCATACTAGAAATGTGTCCCTTTCCCTGCTTGGAGTCCAGCCTGGTCTATTGTTCAATTAAATATAAATGGATTTTTGACAAGCAGTAGTTCATGCTGTTCCTAGGAGAAGAAATGGCAATCGTGCAAGAAAGCAGATAAAACAGGTGAGCAAAATATGGCCCATGGCCCAGATGCGGCCCGCCAGGCCATTTTGCCCAGCCTGTGGGGTACTTAAAAAACATAGAAAATTAATATTTATCTGCCCCTGGCTGCCTGTCATGCAGCCTTTAATGACGGGTCAAAACTCTGTGAGCAGCCCTCCGCCCAAACTAATTGCTTGTCCGTGAGATAAAACTAAGCTTGTTTTGAGATTATCCAAAAACAGCAGTTAGGACCAAAATTAAATGAAGATCTTAATTCATTTATTATCTAGCTTTACTGTAAGCATGATTTTTTTATTACATGTATGACACTAGAAGCTTTCAGAATTTCTCATAGGATTTGACATCTCAGTAATGCTCAAGTCCTTTAAAATGTTCCTCTTAGCTTGTATTCCACAGCACAGAGGGCTTAATTGTGGGACAAGGATGACTTTGCTGGCCTTAGTCCAGAGAGGGTCCCTATACCTAAGGGACTCCCTTGAAAAATGCCAGCTCTTGGTTTTCACTATCTGACAACAGGAAAATAATAGAACCGTTCTTCTGTTGCAAAGTATTCAAGAAGATCCCAGCAGGTCAGACTGTATCAAAACCCTGGCCAAGAATCACTGCCCTAGACAAAGGCATATCCAACAGAGTATATTAGGTAAAGCAGCAAAGTGCCACACATTGACTGCATCTGCTCAATACCTTGAAACAGCCCCCTGCCGTCTATTTCCAAGTGGTGCTAAGCCTTCTGTCAATATACTTGCAGGGAGCAGGCCACTAACTTCTTGGTGGGACAACGGACTGAGGTTCAGGTGAGTGGGGAGGTAGGTGTGGGATGTGAGTAAGAAGAAGAAAGTCATTGCCTTTTCTTTCCCCTTTGAGGCATAAGTGCAGCTCACTAAAAGGAAGGAAAAGCCAAACTAGGTCTGTCTTCTCCCCTTACTCTTATGGTTTCATTTAATTTCATTAGAATTGCTGGTACAGTGGCTCTTCACACAAAGCTGTGGGTTTGTATTGCCCTCACAGCATTAGGAAATGTCCTGTGATGATCAAGAATAATGACATGACAAGCTAGACAAATGCAAAGCATCCCTCCCAAGTGTCCAAGGATTGTGGACAGACAGGCAGGAACAGTAAGGTTCATTTATTGAGCAATTCCTTAAAAAAAAAAAAACAAACCCAAACAAAACATTTTTGGCAGTAAATGCTAAATCCTGTCTTTTCCTGGCTTAACTCACCTGCGTACTGTGTAATCCTAAAACAGCCTAGCTTCCTCTTGCTCCAGTTCAAGCTTTTACCTGTCTCAGCATTTTTACAGCTCTAAGCTTTCTGTCTCCATAACAACAAACATCTGGGTTATCCTACCAGGAGACTGGCCCAAGACTTGGCTTCTTGTTTTACACTTCAGAGACAAAAAGTCTCCCTTCAGTTGTATTTTAAAGGCACAGGGCCACATCCCCAGCTGCCATATATTGGTGTGACATTGTGCAAGCTATGCTGCTTACGGCAGCTGAGGATTGCATCTTCTGTTGTTTGAATGAAGCACAGATTACACCCTAGTGCCTAAAGTGGAAACTAATATCCAGGGCAATTGTGTAACAGCCAGACTGAAGTTTAGACAAGGAAATGACAGTAGGTTACATCATCTCTGGCCTGTGAAAAAGTACAAATATTAACTCACCTTACCTACTGTACCATAGAGTATGGGGGCTAGGACTGAACTCATCTGGTTCCTGTTGCTCCAGATAAATATCACTGGAAAAGAGCACTGCACTTAGTGGTGTTTGGAACAGCAATTTAGACAGTTGCTGGTCCTATCAGGTCCTAGGACTTTTCCAGCAGATTTGGTTGGAAGATCCCCACCCTCTTAAATATCATCTACACAGAACCAAGACACAGTATTTACAGGTGATTTGACCAAAGGTTCCTACAGTTGCGAAGCTCCCAACCCCAAAGAAACAGTACCCTTGAGCTTTTCTTTAAAAAAAGACAAACACAGCAAAGGAAACACTGAAGTTTGTACTGCAATAAAAAGATAGCCCTTCTTAAAAGGTATTCAATAAATAGGAGAACTATAAAATCAATTGCTTTTGAGTTTATCATATTAAAACCAACTTGTGTGTGCAAGGTGTTTCACTGATTCTCATTTCAGTTACCCACTGCTATCAAATGAGGCAGGAGAGCATACAGGCTGGGGCCAATCAGTCGTCTCCCGCCAGTAGAATTTCAGGTTTGGTGTGACAACAGGCAGGATGCCCCCAGGTGGAACTGGACCAACCTGGGGAGATCAAGCAGACCTACTGTTAAAGAACAGTGCTGGAGCTAGGATGACTCCATGGCCTTTCCCACTTGCTGAGGGCATCAGTTTTGTTCTCAGCCAATGCTAAAACCAGTCAGCCCTCACATACACCCCACTGCATGGAAAAATAACTGGCTTGTAAATGGGAAAGCCATGCTGCAGCTGTTACTAGGATCTGAACAGAGGGCATGTAGATAATCAAGTGAAACACCTCCCAGGCCATGGGCTCAACCAGCCTCCCACAGCCAGGTGAAAATCTTCCCTCCAAAAGCCAGGGGAGAGTTTGTGCAGAAGTCACAGTTCAGAAAGAAAACCAGTTTCTCCTGAGATGTCACAATCTCCTGTGTGAGTGTGTGTCTTATCATCTTCAAGAAGTGCAAAATTAGCTTGTTGCTTAGGCTTGTGAGTACTTGTTCCCCTCTCCAAGGAAAAGCTCTAATGGGTTCAGGAAGGAACTCTTTTCTTCAACTTAGACAAGCATGTCAGATGCTTGAGTACCTCTGGCCCCTTTAGGAAGAGGCCAAGTGGGAACGAGACTTTCTGAACCATCCGCTTTCTTGCCAGTACTTGGAGTACCACCGCAGCACTTGTTTGCCACTAAACAATTGCCCTGAACCCCTCAGCCACTTGAGAAAACAGTTCTATGTGGAGCCATGCTGAGGAAATCATGGGGCATTTCTTTGTAATAGAAATGCTGTTTTGACTGTGGGAGGCCCCATGACACCACCTTGAAAAAAGAAAGACTCTCCCAAAAGACTTAGAAAATTCTAGTGTCTTCCCAAAGTCTCTTCAGTGACTAAGGAAGCTGAATTCATGTGAGAAGGAAAGTCTCTTATTATAGAATATGTATAAGCAATATATATTTATAAAATAGTTAAACATAGAACGAGTCATCTTCTGTAGTGTTGCCCTTTCACACGCAGTCAGGTAGAATGGCACAGCTGGGACTATCTCCTGGCATAGGAGAATGCACCTGCTTCAATGCAAGTCTTGCTTTCTCACTCTCCCTGTGGCAAGGAGCTCCATTAACTTCTCCAAGGATGAGGGAGGACTCCCACATCTTCAATACCCTCAGGAAAGGAGGGAGGGGGTGCTGGTAAAAACATATGTCTCCTACACTTCAGCACCCCCTTTCCCCATGATGCCAGGCCACTAAACATGGTCTCTCCATCAAGAGAAGGTTCACTCACTGAGAAGCAGACTGAGACTCTTTGCTCTCATTTTTGTCGCTTTTGGAGGGCTTTGGCTTCAGCAAGATGAACCTATTCAAGAGGTCAGTGTCCGAGCTGGCCTGGGCCCCCGAGTATGCTTCCCCTGCAGAGAAACCAGACTTTTATACAATCTTATTTTGTAATAAAACATAGGAACCTAAACCATGCCCCAGACTGCCTCCCACTGATGAAGGAGACTAAATAATGTGAGATTCTCTCACGAGTGCTCCTGCACCAGTCACCACTGAGCTATCTACTGGGGGAGGGTGACTAGTAGCAGATGGCTCTGACACCCAGCCCAGCAGCCCACAAAAAGAAGCTGAGGTTGGAGGGACTGAGAGGGCCTCACATTAAGCAGGGCTCTCCCTACACTCCTCACAAGTGCTCCCTGTCAGGTAACGGATTGAGGCAGGGAAAAGCAAGCAATGTACAGGGCCTGTGGAGCAGTAAGCAAGCTCTAGGAGATGAGGTAAGTGCTTGGATGAATGCAGATCAGGTGACTGATGAAGCCCAGAAGGTAGAAGGGGCAGGGAAAGGCATAAGGCTGCTGCTCTGATGGTCTCTGGAGAAACTCACCAGCATAATTGGAGGATTCTGCGATGTTCTGCGAGCCGGTGATGTGGTGCCAGTAGGCGCTGCGCGGCAGCATGGTAGTGGGCGTGCAGGGGTAGGAGTAGTGCTCTGTGCCCTTGTTCAGCAGCTGGGGCAGAGACACAGAAAAGGGAGGGAATGTGTGAAAACATCAGAATGGGAAATGCATTGCTTTCCACTCCATTCTGGAAAATGCAGTTAGGCTCCTGAGAGACATGAAAATGAAGGGATCTGCCAGATGTAACTGTGGGATCCAGAATCAGATCCCATCACACTTTATTGTCAGTGCAGGGGAGCCTGGGATCATGATCCTAGGTTCCCCTTGCACCCACAAGTAGCAAGTTCCCACAGCAGGGAACCCTGTCAGTTCAGGTGGCTCCCAGCCTCTGGGGTGCACTCCACAGGTAGAAGCCCTAGCCTGGCCACACATTCAATTAAAGGTCTGATAGGAACCAGTCGCAAAGATATACAAAAATGTGTAATAATTTGGGATCTTATTGTTTGACATACCACAAATTGCCTTAACATGGTAAATCATATCTTACATGTAATGTGTGCCAGGGGTCCTACTGTCTGGCCAGTACCAACCTTTGCTGGCTTGAGAAATAACGGGTGAGACAGGATTTGTCTATGAACAGACCGTGAAGTCTGAAGGTATCTGATCCCATCAGGTGAGGGGACCTTCCCTTTTGTGTCAGGTGGCTGGGATCAGGAAAGATAAGACTCTCCTGGATGAATTCCTTTTACTGCTTACAGGCAGAAAATCAAGCCCTTGGCAAATAAAGGAGCCACACAAAGCCCTGCCTCCCCCAAGTCTCTGAAGCGGGAGGGAGACTTGGCAGAGGGCTGCAGCACTTCCAGATTCATCCAGAAGCAAGTGGCTTTGGAGAGAAAGGATGAAATCCTCCATGCTGTTCCCTGAGGCAGGCACAACAGGATTGGAGCTCTGCAGCACATCCCCCCTGCCAGGAGTACTAAGGGAACTGCAACCAGCCTGACAAAGTCATGCAGAAACTCAAGTGCTGTGACCTAGGCAGGAGCAAGCACATTTTCAATAGGAGCCAGCTGTGAGGTGAGACCATGGCCTGCTCCATTACAGACCCTAAGCCCTGCAAATCAGAGTGTTCTGCAGCTGGAGTAATTGGAGACTAAATTATTAGTGCTCTTCCAGCTAACTAGGCTGTAGGAAGGTTGTTGCAAGGAATGAAATGCACTTGCAAAGAATGGTGGCAATCTGCAGGGCTTGAGGAAACAGCATTTTCTAAAGGATAGCATGGACGTGCAACAAACAAGCTCAGATGCCTAGTTAAAGATATGTTGCAAGGCTTCCTTATGGCAAGTGGTATCTTTTTAGGAAAGCAGCAAAACCCTGTTAGGCAGATAGGACTCTTGCTTGGGTGGCACCACTCTTTGGCAATGTCCACCTATGTACAAGAGCCCACAGAACAGACCATTTGCACGGGTGGGTAGAGCACCTATTTCCTTTCCCCAAACTCCTTGCATTGCTTTTATATTTCAACTAGCCAACTGCCTGTTAAGAAAGGGGGGATGTGCCCCCCTCCCCCCCAGTCCGGGCCCATTCCTCTCTCCACCCACCCACAGCGGGGAGGCGAGACGAGGGGAGCAGTGGGCCCCAGCTGAAGCCAGCAGCAGCAG
>JAGPOW010002791.1:37843925-37861624 GCA_030014935.1 Caiman crocodilus
GGAGCATCAGCCTCCACCCCCAAACTGAGCAGTCCGCTAGAACAGATGCATGGAGGGGGAGTCAGGTTCCTGGGATAACGGGTGCCAAGGAGCCTGATGAAGCAGGTCTGCTCCTTTCACTGAGGGCACAATCCTTCACAGCACTGTGTACCCGTAAGTGCCACAGAAGTCAACAGGAGCAGAGAATGTTCTGCACTTGCAGGATCAGGTCCCCAGTAGTAATCTGATTCTCCCTACTCCCACACAAGGAAGTGCAGCAACATGCACACCCCTCACTTGATCCCCCAACTCCTCCTGAAGTGCCAGATGATGGGCATCTTGGAACAGACCAAAGAGATTTAACTAGTCTTCAGCCAATGCCAGTTTTATCTGGAAATCCGAGATCAGGGGCAAGGAAGGGACCCAGGTGCACCCAAGCTGAAGGGGGTCTCACTGTGGGTTTAGGTTATGCCTGAGTACAGGGCTGCCAAGCCACGGCTCTCATTTTCCCAGTGCCCAGCCAGTGCCACAGGGTGCCCCACCTGGACAGCCAAAGCACCAACCATAGCCACAATTTTTTGTGCAATTGCACAGAAATCAACAAATATAAAATCAGCATCCAAAACCAGCATCCTGCTCTTTGACCCTGCCTTTATTTGGCTTTAAAAAAAAAATAAAATTTGTCCAGTGGTAATTTAGAAGCAGGCAACTTGTTTCCCAGGCCAAGACAAATTCCCCTGAGTTTTACCTTGATGGGAAAATTCTTACAGGGGGGGCGAGGAGGGGCGCACAACAGAATAACCCACAATCTTCCAAAGCCACAGATTTCCACTGGAACTGCCACAAACGCAACTCTACTGGAAACCACACCAGAATGGCCAGCACAGCTGGTGCCAGACCTGTGTGGACACAGCCCAGAGCCCAGGAATCTTGCTTGTGGATGCTCAGAGCCATCAGGATGGATCAATCTTTGGTAAGGATGCTAGAGAAGAAGCCAGAGACAGAATCTCTAATGAGGATGCTCACAACACACAAAAGGGGGAGGGGGTCTTTTTGGCTGCTGCAGCTGCCAAGCTGGGGAGGCTCTGAATCTTTAAATCTAATCATAAAGAATTGTGCTTCATAATCCCCCCAGGCTCTCTCCCCCACTTACCCCCAGTTTCCTGCTCTTCATTTTCACATAGCCCTGCTTGACGATGTCATTAAAATTTGTAGCCATAGTGTAGCCTGCCGCAGCCAGGAGCCGCTCCCCAGAGCTGACGGCTTTGCCCGGCACTCTCACTTGCTCGCCGTCCAGCTTCCTCCTTCTCCCCACACTCCTCCTTCCTCTGGCGTTCACCTGTTTTTAGGCACTCCCAGGCATCCAGGTCCTCTCACCTCACCTCCTCCAGCGCCTCTGCATTGTTCTAGCAGCCCTCATGCTCACCTCCTCCCTGGCTCCCTTCCTGGCGCTGGCTGTAAAATAAAAGTGACAGATAGGGAGAGATTAGAGATAGTGACATCTTTCTCTTTCTCCCTCTCTCGCTTTCCTACCCCTCCTCCCTTTCTGACTGAACCATTTGGGAAAAAACAAGGTGGATCATAGGGAAGGAGAGAAATGGAACAGTCCAGTTGTTAACCCCTCAGTCCTTCGATGTGCAGGGAACAACTTTCTCTGCCAGAAAGCAACTGAAGATCAAGGAGGGAAGATGGGAATGTAAGAAAGAGACTCCAGAGAAGTGATGCATCTGCGGCAGCTGCAGAGCCTGGAGGACATTGCCCCTGAGGATGGTTCAGGTACTACGGTACCGGAGCCCAGCCACACGGTTCCAGTTGTACATCGGGCTTTTTAGCTAATAAAGAGCATCTCAGATTTACAGTTGCCTTCATTGCCCGAGGTCCGCAAGCACTCTGACACACTATGGCAATCAACACACAAGCTGTACCCAAAACCAATTAATCTACCCCAGCCCTGGGAGACAGGAGAGATATGGTGATTCTATTTAGCCACCTGTCACCAGGTCAGGCATAATTATGGCATCAAGCCCTCAAGCAGCACACTCCTTTCGCCTCTTGAGGACATACTTCCAGGGCTATGTTTATTGAAATACACCTTGGCAAGCCGTACAGTACAAACTGAAATGCAGTCACTTCTGGGCAGGAACACAAGATCTGTCAGAAAACGCAAAGAATAGGGCATGTCAGCCAATAGATAGGGCCTTGTCCCATCAAATACTGTTTCCCCTTGTAGTGCAAGAAGGACCTCCCATACCAAGGACACCTGTCACAGGTCCAATGCAGAAAGCAATACAGGAAGAAGACCCAGAAACAACAGGCCTGATATTTTGAAGGTAGGAAACTTAAAATGATGCAGGATTCCTCCTGTAGGAAGGAACCTGTGGTACAAAGCTTCGTTTTGGAGTCATGTGGTTTTCAACTAGAAGCACGTAGAATATGGATAATTTTGCACTTAAAATCCAGGCCAACAGCTCTCAAAACAAGAGATGTTTGACAAAGGGAAACCTACACATAATGTAACTAGTGCCTCTAAACCATGCTGATGCCAAAAGAGCTGGGGTCAGAGATGGTATTAAATGCCTCCCACTCCCCCAACCTATATCAAGGCAGAACAATATTTCAACCACATCAGGAGACAGGTGAGATATGATTAACTACACTGATTGTGCACCACAGATAGACCCATGGATTATACACAACACTCCAAGACAGAGAGAAGAGAACAACTGCTTGCAAAACTAAAGACGACACTGGAATTACGTTGTTTGGAATATGACCAAAACTGGAGCTAACACCCCACATTTAGAAGAAATGCCACGAGATCTTTCAGGCCCCAACTGCTCAGGACTAGGGTTCCAGATTCCTGCCAACTGTTGATGCTACAATGGATTGTCTAGCATCAGGTAATAATAAAAGAAAAAGACAGAGGCATGGGCTCAAGCATGTCATTAGTAGACCAAGCTAAGATTGGCTGGCAGCGTGATCAGATATGCACCCCTGGAGAGAGAAAGACAACCGTGCCAGAATCAGCTAGCCAGAGACAGGATGGCATTGCCAACACCTGGACCAATGCCACAGTAGAATTACTGGTAGCACCACGTGGATGTCCACCAAGAGGGATTAGTAACTAGTACTTTCACCCAGTTACTGGAACTCAGTTACTGGTGTCAGGGAGGAGTATAGGGCCAGTGTGTTAGTTAGCTCTGGGTTACTTGCATACATGAAGCCACATTGCAGTTAGCTTACTCACACTCCTGGGGCTGCCTTCATCTGTAAAAATGGCCATAATTTGGCCCTGTGGGGTTTCTTCTAAGCTTCATTTTCGGGAAGGGAAGACAGAGACCCTGAGGCTTCCCACTAACAACCATTCATGCTTCACAGACACACCCAGCAATTATCTCTTTGGGATCTGAGCAAGCAGAGTCTGACGGGCATTCCCTGCACAGAGTAGCACCTACGCATTACAAGAGCCAGGATGAAGTAATTGCAGTGTGCTAGTATTGTGTTGCTAGCCCTGGGGGGCCAAAATGGGTACTGATACTATATTCCTAGCCAGGGGTAGATGGCAATCTCAGCGCTAAGGCGACCAGCATCTGGCTGGATTTCCTGGTGACAAAAATGCTTCCGCAAGGGTCAGAAGAAGCCTATCACTGCAAGGGTGAAGATCCTGGTGCCAAGAGTCTGGGAAAAGCAGCAGGAAGGCGTTCTTACCAACAGGCAAGAATCCAAGCTAGAACAATGCCTCAATACCAGGGCGGGGATATAGGTGCCAGGAGAAGGCCAGCACAGCCAGGGTGGGGCTCCAGCAGTCACCATAGGGACACTAGTTCCTGAGCCATGATTTTCCTTGTCAGATGTGACAGCAGCACAGCAATAATTACTCTCTTTGAGACTGCAAGTCCCTCCTGAGAAGCAGATGGGATGGCCTGCTTCACGTTCAACCAGTAAGAGCAAAAACAGTGTGCTTGAGCACAAGCCTGCAGCTCTCCACCAGGTGGACCCATCCCTCACTATCTCCTGCCTTGCAGGCCCTTTAGATTGCCAGCCCATCTGCCTGGCCTCTTACCATCAGAGATGCAACCTCATCCTCTGGTTTTTCACATGTCCTAATCTCACCCCTCTCCCTCTTCCTTCACTCCCTCTCCTCTTCCTGCTCTTTTTCTCACTTCTTAGTAGCATCGTTAACATGCAACCTATGCTGAGGAGGGAAAAAAGCTGGAACTAGATGTAATGGTTCTCTCCCAATTCTACCTACATGCTAGGTGCCAACCGGTTGAAACACTGCTAAATAGACTCTGCTAAGAGCAGAGCTCCTCATCAACAGTGTGATTGGATTAGCAGATAGACATTTAACAATGGTTACACCATCTTTAGGGTTCAGCGTTAACAGACCACTGATACTAATGGGAAAGATCACTCAGCAAGCCTGAAACATTACTGCAGCATGTGCATTCTGTTCACTTCAGAGAAGATTTTTTTGCAAACAGAGGTGGCAATTGAGACCCTTTCTCCCTCTACCTTTTTTTTATAAATGGAAACTTAGGGCATCTTTACACATGCTCCAGGGGTGGTGGTACTTTACTAAGAGCTCTAATTAAAGCGCTCGCAGTGTCTTGTATATTTAGCATCCGAGGCTTCAAAATGGCAGCAGGGGAGCTTTAGTTAAAGCACCTTCACTACCATTTTGAAGTGCAAGGATGCTGAATACATGGGCCGCGGAGGCTGATCTGATGCACTCTAATTACAGTGCATCAAGCAGCATCTCTGCATGCCTACAGGCACTCAAATACATAAGACAATACTAACAGACTCCTGGAGGAAGCTCCAGATCTCCACACCACTGCTAGCTTATCCAGTTTTTTTAGTGGGACTCAAGGCATAACCTCCTCCACACAACAGAAATCTTCTACATGGTAATTAACTGCGACATTGTTTTTGTGCAGTGGTCACAGTGGTTGATCTGAGCATGTAAATGATCAACATGAAATAATTCACCCTAATTCAACTGAGAGGCACACAAACTTTTGCTTGAAATCATTTCCCACTCAAGCTGCCTGATCTTGACTGAATTAAGGAGTACTGCTGTTAGGCCAGGAGAATTGCTGCTCTTGCTGTTCTTTCCAAACCAACCATAAGTAGGTGGCCTCAGAAACTCTAACCAGCATCCATGTACCATGGGACGTGCTAGTTAGAAATTGTAGTGTCTTTGAAATGTAACAGAGTAAGGCCCAAGAGGGAGAACTCAGCTCATTTGCAGAGGCAGCAACCATACTGCTCTCAAGAGTTGATTCTTGCACCACAGGTTCTCTCACGGAGACTTCAGTTTTCCGCTTTCCTGGCATTATTTTCCTTCATAGGAACACAATACTGGAAAGGGCAGCCTGGGTCACAGAGTTGTCCCTTGCCATCACAACCACTTTGTGTCCACAAGCTCGTGAAGCTCCTCCAGCTCAAGTCAGATTGTTTGCCTATGC
Organism: Caiman crocodilus; assembly: GCA_030014935.1. Taxonomy (NCBI): domain Eukaryota; kingdom Metazoa; phylum Chordata; order Crocodylia; family Alligatoridae; genus Caiman; species Caiman crocodilus. The sequence goes on from JAGPOW010002791.1 coordinate 37,849,376, forward strand.
CACTCCTACTGGGAGGCTATCCCAGAATCTCTCTCCTCCCATGATTACAAAACTTCTAGTTTCCAGACTACATTAATTCCTAGCCAGTTTACACCCTTCTGTTCTTGTTGCCAGCATTGTCCGTTAGCTTAAATAGCTATTCTCACTCCCTGAAGTATTTATAGAAAGCAACCAGAGAGAGCCCTTAAAAAAAAGGAAACCATTTGAGACAGAAAGCACATGTCTGCTCATTTCCAAACCAGAGCTCTGGATCTAAACTCCTTAAGCTTCAGGGACATAGAGATCCAGATCTGCATTCTGCAGCCATCTCTCTAGGAAATCTGTACAGTGCAAGATAAACACTTATTTGAAGAGACTGTCTACAGTGGAGAGAAAATGTGCATCAGGGGGAGCATTATTCCCCAAAGTGTTCCTGCAAAAGGCCACATTACCCTGTTTTGCTGCAGCTCAGTTCTGTTCTCTCTGAGGCACTGGTGTTTCATTTCTCTTTAATGAAGTAAGATGGCACAGGTGGCTGTTTCTTTTTTAAAGCAACACTGTCAAAGCAGGGCTGAGAGCACAAATCCATTTCCCTCTTTTTTCTTACACCCATTTTCAAAGCCCAGAGGCAGACTGTATTTCTAAGACAAAGATTTCAGTGAATTTTCCTCAAAACAAGCAAGCACTGCTACATGAGAACCTCCAGAACAAGCCACTATATGCAGCTCAGCATTGAACCAACCCTAGAATAACCAAGGGGCACATCAAGTTAGCCCCACATGAGAATGCTTACGACAGCAGAGCAGCATACAACAACACAACAGCTTGCGTGCCTCAGCTCAGCATTAACTACCATAATAGCGCAGGCTCACACTGGGGAAAAGGGAAACAACCCTGCTTGGGAAACATAGTTCCTTCTTTTCCCTCCTCCAAGAAACTGTTTACCCCTCATGGAAGATGCCTTCTCTGTATTCTTTTGCAAAGGATTGTACACAATTATCTTAAATGCCAGTGTCTGGGAGTCTGTGGCTAAGACCCCACACAGTGCTCCCAACAATATACAGCCATGTGTGGTTTTCAAGGAGCCTGGGGTTGTTTAGTAACAGAGTATCCAGCATTGGTAAAAATGCCTGATCTGAAACAAGGAAGTCCTTTGTGAATAACATGCACCCAGTAAGGGCAGAGTGGTGCCTGCCCTCTCTGAGGCCTCATTGCACTCTGGAGGGAGTAAAGAGACTTTCTACCTCTTAGGCCTGCTCACACCTTGATCTCTCTGCTGATGCGAGCAGGGAAGGGTATGAATGGAGGTTCTGCAATATGGTTGTTTGTCTTTTAGAGCCAAAAAGCCTGACCCTGGAAGGTGTTGGGCTCCTTCAGTGCCCACTAAAGCTAAAGGGAAAAAAACATTCTCCTGATCAGGTATCAAACCAATCCTGCAAGAGCCAGACTTGCAATGACTTCAGAATATGACCAGCCAAGCCTGGATTCAAATCAGTGACCATAGCAGAAGGGTCTGCCCTTCCACAGGCTGACCAGTCCTGGTCCATTAGCTGGGAGGTGATCAGGTGTCTCCCTCTAAAGGGCAGAGGGGAAAGCTGCAGGAAGGAGACTGGTTCCTGTAGTAGACCCTTAAGCAAGTGGCTGGGAGGCCATGGAAATTTGCTTGGGTGACTAGCCATGGACCAGGGGAAAAGGCCTCAGGGTCCCTGCAGCCCATGCTGATTATCAGCTCAAAGCCTCACAAAGCTGTGCCCTGGAAGAATGGCTGGGCATGGCCAGGGAGGCAGTCAGCTTGGGAGTGGAGGAAAGAGCAGCTTTCACAACCCTCTTATTTGTCTGCTGGGCGTTTCTGTGATGCTCAGCAAAATGGGACCCCCAACCCGCACTGTGAGATCAGCCGTGCCTCCCTAGCTTCTAATAACAGGCCCACTGCCACAGCACTTGAGCTCCTGCGTCCTGCAGCAAGGTCACTGGAGAGCGAGAGCATAGCCCCAGGCCACTCCGAAGAAAGCAGACAGTCTCTTGCTTTCAGCAGAGCAGCCACACTGTGCTGCAGCTCTCCCTGCAACCATGCCAGCTCAGCTGGAGCCTCTTGCAATAAGTCACAGACTCTCCACAGTAAATAATTAATGCAATTCAAAGCTATAAGAAAAACCAACAATTACTCCAAAGCCAAATGCTGCCAGCTCAGTCTCGATTGTAAAAAAGTCACTAAGGTTCAAGTCTCCATTCCAGCAGCCAAGGCAAGAGGATTCCAAGGCTGAGAATGACCTAGTGATAAGCCACCACAGGTGAAGCCTCCTAGGCCCAGCTTGGAAGAGTAGCTCAAGGCTGGTTACATCTACATGTCACTCAGCTAATCCTCAGCTCATTATCATGGCAGGTAGCCGTGTCCCTGAGGCTGTGCAGGATGCCTGAGGCTGGTTCACCACGCTGGGTTTTGCAGTATAATTAATAGCGTCCAGCACTTCCATAGCACTTCACATCCCCAGATCCCAAAGCACTTTACAAAGGAGGTCTGAGTCATTATCCCATCTTAGAAGTGGCAAGTCTGAGGCACAGAGCAGTAAAGAGACTTGCCCAGGTCACCCAGAAGACCAGGAGCAGAGCCAGAAACAGCAACCAAGTCTTGGGGCCAACGCTCCAAGCATTACACCATATTCTGCTACAAAAGGTCAGCAGAAAGAGCACTACAACACACCCAAGTATATGGAGCAGCAGCAGGGACCAAGCTCAACATAAGCAAAAGCACCTGCCTAGTCCTGGGTAAGCTCAGGGACCTGTCATCCCGGGGGTTTCTGTCCCCCATGAGGGGGTAAAGATCCTCAGGGTGGAGTTTGACCAAGAGCTGATGGAGCAGAGGGCATGGGAAAAGACAGAAGCCAACGCCAGAGAAAAACTGGAGCTCTAGTAATCACACTGCCTGTCAATGGCGGGGCACGTGGAACTGATGAAGGCAGTAGTCCTGCTATTACACATCACCCTAGTCTTTCTCCTCTCAGGACAAGTCATTTGCAAAATCCAAACAGCCATGTGTATTTTCTTTTGGAGCTCCACGTGGGACAAAGTGACAAAGACCAAGCTGTACAAAGTGAAACAGCCCAGAGGCAGAGGAACGCCAGACAAACTTTTCTTCCTCTGGGCCAAATACATGAGCCAGATGTGCAAACTGGCAACAGGGGTGGAATCTAAAACAACCAACTTTGTCAAGTATTTTGCAGGCCAGCTGCTGCAACAGTGGCAGGTGCACACAACGACCAATGGGAGCCTGTGGACCATGATTTCCCCATGGTTTTAAGAGATTCTGAAGTGCTTATAAGAGAAATAAAAGCTACACAATGCTACCCTAGAAACCCTGGTGAACCATGGCAAGATATGGGAGGTGGTAAGATCACTATACACCAGATCACCCATAGACTTACTACTTGGTGACAGCTGTCAGGCTGTGTGGGAACAAATCTTTCACAAGGACCTGCAGAAGGGGCATAGAGACCTGAACTGGCAAGCATCCCACCAGGCACTCCCCATATGGGCATGGATAAAAAGCACAGGGCAGAGAGGTCTGTCAAGCTGCCCGAGACAGATCTGCTGCTGGCAGGCAGAAACAATCAACTACCTCTTTTGGGACTACCTATGCGACAGAGATGTGTGGAAGAAAATCTATGAGCTCCTTTTTGTAGTGACAGGTTTCAGAGACCTGACCAGGGAAGTGGTTCTCCACGGGCACGTGACCAGGCAGCAAGGGATCCTGACAGCTCACTTTGAACAGTTCATATCCTGCTTCAGTTACGCTCTGTGGAAAGCCAGGAACCTGCTCATAAATAGACACTTAGACCCCACAGTCGAGGACTGTATTAAAATGGGACTAAATCAAAATGTATTGGTACTACAGGAAGACAGAAGAGGATGACAGGACAGAAATGGCAGACCTCATATGGTGGAGAGGCATCTGACACAGACTTTTTCAGGGATAGGCTTTCTGAGGAGGGCAGTGGGTGGTGATACAGGAATGGAGATGGGTGCACAAATGCATGGTATAAACTATGTAATGGGTTTTTAATGATTTAACTGTCTAAGTGTGCTTTGATCTGCCAAGGGCCACTTAGTGGAGTGTTGGAGGTAAAGTTATACACACACACACACACACACACACACACACAGAGACACTAGCCAATTGCCCATGGGGGTGTGAGGGGGGAATGGAGTGCCGCCACCCAACACCCCATGCTGTTGCTGCTCTGCCTCTTGCAGGCTGTACTCATTTCCCCCATGTGCAGCACTGGCCAGATCCACACAGCACCAGGTGCCAGGGACTGCACAGAGCACAAGTGCCCTGAGTGCCCCTGCCTGCTGTTGCTGCCAGCAGCAGGGGCTGTGTGCCATGATGGGGAGTATGTAGGTGGTCCCCACACTACCTCATACTCACATCTTGCCTAGCCAAGCTCTGTGCTCCCACCACCCCCCAAGTATAGACTCCCTGCCCCTGCCCAGCTGCAGCTCTAATCCCTGCCTCTGCCACTTCCCTACCTGCTGCCTGGAGCGAGCGGGAAAGCCAAGCAGGTCCCCCTGGACGGTGCTGCTGGCCAGGCTGGGCCCTTCCACCCATGAGAATGGGAGCAAGGCGCAATAGGGTATACTGCGGGGGGGCTGTATACATGGGCGCTTCGCTCCCACCCTCATGAGCAGAACGGCTAAGTGGTGTACAGTTTATTGGTGGGCACCCTCAGGCTGGATGAAAGTGCCAGGCAGGCCAGATCTGGCCAGTGGACCATATTTTGCCCACCCCTGGATTAAGCACTACAGAAAGCTATAGTGTGGATTCAACCTCCTCAATGTGTGTCATATAAGCAAGGCAGAGAGTCAGAAGCAGGTTTCTAAAACCACGTTTAATTTGTAGAATAGAAACGGCTCTCAAGCTCTGGACTCCTTTGGCAGTGAGGAGCCTGGAGAGAATATCAAGAGCTCTGAGCAGCAGTGTAAACAGGATTAATAGGATGAAATGAACAAAGAGAAAATTAAGGCCTAATGTCCAGGAAAGTGATCTTTTAGACCTTATTTACTCTGCAGCGATTGCCAGCTGGACAAAGCTGGGCTCCATGGCAGGGACACAGATATAAATCTAACTTGGCATCTGGGCTACTTGTTAAATTGCAGGGTGATCTTCCTTGCTTAGATGAGACTGGACCACGTTCCCAATCAGGTAATGGCCCTCAGCTTTTACTTCTGCACAAGCAATATTCACCTGATCATTTGTTTTGGTTTTTTTTAACATCAGGCATTTCTAGGTTATCAGGAGCTCTCCCACCAGGCCTGGTTTACAAACAAGCCTTGAGACTGCAAAATGATCTCCCCAGGGAAAGCAGCAGCCACAGCGCTCTGCATTTCTTAGCATTCTCTAAGCAAAGGCCTTGTACTCGTGCAAGAAATCTTCTGTCTTACACCCTTACAAGCCCTTTGTTCAGGGAAGAATGGAGACAGGACAGAAAAGGGCTCTTTCTTCACCCATTTCTGAATCTGCCTGGGGCTGCCAGAATATGTATTCCTCCCCCAGGTTTGTAACTCACTCAGTATGTGCTGAGCTGAGCTGTATTAATGACGGTCTAAAATAAAGCTCTTTTAATGCAGTCTTAACGTACTGAGGGCTGCCTTCTCCCAGGGTTTTTATGCGCTTGCTTCAACCTACATAACAGCACAGAAGAGACTGCTTTGGTCTCCCTCGTCCTCAGGATCTTGCATACATGACATGCAAGAGCTCTCAGGCATTAGAAGGAAAGTGGTGCCTCTCTCTAGAGCAGAGGTTGGCAACATCTTTGGGCAGAGTGCAAAAAGACCCCACAATCTCAACTTGTATGATGTTGACATGTCAGAGGTAGACGACAGGAGAGCTGCAAGGGGCCCGTCCTTGTTGTGACAGCGCAGCCCTGGTCCCTTCCCCAAGGCATGAGTGCCAAGCAAAATACCTTTGCATGCCACACTCCGGCACTCATGCTGTGGATTGTCTAAACCTGCGCTAGAGGGGTGGGAAATGGGAAGTCTTGGGTATGATGGGATTTACTATCAGAAGGGGCCAACTCAGTACAAGCCTCTTTTGCATCACCCAAGACAAGCAGGAGGCAAAGCGAGCAGTGAATCCTGCTGGCTACCAAGAAAAGGAACAGGACTGCTGGGCTCTCCTGGGACTCAATACCGGGACTCAATACCAGATGAAATGACAAAACAGGATTTTCCTTCTTAACCCCAGATCAGGATTCAAGCAGCTTCTGACATGCTGAGTCCCCTGAAGGGAGCTGGCTTTGACATCTCTGCCAAGCAAGGCTTTGATGCCATACATGAGTAACCTGCCCTTGTTCCCCAGAGGTGCGTGTCACTGCCTGGTAAGTAAGCAGCCAAACAGGCCAAGAGAAATGCGTGGGGGGTATCCTATACAATGTGGCTAGGCCTCTCTGCTCTACAGGGCAAGTGTTGAGAAAACCATCACATCACAGCCAGGAAGTTAAAAAGATAACCCTTCTCCCACCCAGGTTCTGCCTCTCTCACCACCTGTACAGCAAGACATAAAATAGTGGTAGGCCTTCCAAACCAAGTCCCCACAAGAACAGCAGGGACAACTGGCCTGCATATAATGGAGTTGCCTATCCTGATTCATCTAATCCCTAGCCTCTTCCTCCCAACCACTAGGAACCAGAAAAGCCAAACCACATTCTGCTGAGCCATGGAATGGGGATTCAGGAAGCTGTAGCACAACCTTAGAAAAGAATCAGGGATCCACTGACCTATGGAGTTATCAAATCCAGACACAGAACAGCCTGGCCAGGAAAGGGATAGGTATGAGCTCAGGGTGATGAGAAGAGACCTGCCCACAGATGGAGAGAGGCTGTGAAGACACTAGCAAAGAAACCCAAGAGCAGAGGTGCAGAACACAAGAAAGCCCAGTGAGAGGGACAGGGGAAGAAAGCAAGTGGACAGTGAGAGTGCATGAGTGATGATGACAGTGGCTACAAGAGGAGATGGTGAGTAAGAGCTTCTCACCACACCCATGTGCTGAGGCACCTGTACCTCATTCCAGTCCCTGTGCGCCCACTTCATTACCCCACAGCACACAGGCTCAGTGAGCTGCTCTCAGATCCAGGACTACAGCCCTGGACTGATGCATACTAGCAGAACAGGGCACGCTGTAGGTTGCAGGTGCTGAAGGGAAGCTCACGCAACTTCTGTTTAACCCATTAAGAGAGGAGAAACAGACTGATCAGCCCCACTGTTCCCCAGCCCTAGATTCACTTACTACATTACTAAGAAGAACTTAAATTTGGGACTTGTTCTTGCTTGTGGTGTGGCTAAACAGCTTTGCCTCTGACTTATGCAAGCACAGAACTGGATCGGCAGAGCAGGCAAAGGAGGATGTGAGCAAGCAGTTCCTCTCAAATTGAAATCTGGTGGTTATTAAAAAGGAAGACCTCAGTGCATATCCCATTCCTGCAACTGATCCAGACTTGCAAGAACAACTCATGCCAATGTGGGCTTTGACTTATTAGACCATAAGCCTCTTTTGGCAAGGGTTTGGGCTTATTTTCTGTGCCTATGGCACTTTATAAATAGCTACTAAATAAGTGTCTAGAATGCTCCAAACTGGAAGGATTCCAGTTCCCCTGAGCTTTCACCCTGTATTGCCTTGACATGTAACAGGGATGGCTGCACTGAACAAGACACCAGCAGAGTGCTGTCACCCACATTTTGCATGGCAAGGTCAATACACAGAGAGAATGAAAGAGGATATTTTCCAGACACTTTATTCATGGAATGAAAGGAGAGCCTGATTTTTCCTTTATTCCAGGCCGTCCCTGACCTGGAAGAAGAGCTTAGACGGCTTGAGTTTCTGAGACCCAGCTCCCTGCTCTAGATTTCCAAAGGTGGATCTGGAGATTGGTAAAACAGCTTATTTCAGGGAATCTAGAATGCTAAGATTCTACTATACAAGAAATAGAAAAATGGATAGAAAACTGGATGGATCATAGGGCTCAGAGGGTAGTAGTAATCAATGGCCTGATGTCTTGTTGGCAACTGGTATTGAGTGTTCCAGGGGTTGGTCCTGGAGCCAGTTTTGTTCAATATATTTAGCAATGAACTGAAAGATGGGATGGAGTGCACCATTAGCAAGTTTGCAGATGACACCAAGCTGAGGGAGAAGTAGCAGATATGATGCAGGGTAGGTGGGGCTAGGATTCAGAGAGACCTAGACAAATAGAAGGACTGGACCAAAAGAAATCTCATGAGGTTCAACAAGGACAAGTGCAAACTCCTGCACTTCAGACAGAACAATCTCATGCACCGGTACAGGCTAGGGACCGACTGGCTAAGTAGCAGATCTGCAAAAAAGAATCTTAGGGTTACAGTGGACAATTAGCTGGATATGAGCCAACAATGCGTCCTTGTTGCAAAAAAACCTAGCAGCATTGGGCTGGGCTGCATCAGTAGGAGTGTTGCCAGCAAAGGCAGCAGAAGGAGGAGCTAACAGGGCTTAGTCCCCACAAATGCAGGGCAGCGGTAGGGCTTCAAAGCAGAACGAGTGAGGGCTTTTGGCATAGCAGGGGTGGGGAGGGAGTGGGGCTGGGGCTATGGGAGGGGCAGGAGCTACACAGCTGGTGGGGTGTGGAACTGAGCCACAAGCGTATCATATGGGGTCCACGGCTCCTGCTGCTACCCACACCCTGGGAGGCACAGGAGGAATGTGTCATGAGATCTGCGTGTGGCAGGGCAAGCTGCAGCTGCAACTTGGGGCCATGCCAGGCTGTTCCTGAGGAAGGCGGGGAGAGAGGGGGTGCGGTGGGTTGGGAAGAGCCCAGTGCAACCTATGATCCAGCCCAGAACAACACCTGCCCTGCCCCATGCAGATCTGGGGCACATGCCCCCATTGCGCTCCCAGGATGCATGCAGTGGCAGGAGCCACTACCCCTCCCCACATCCCCCGAAGAGCAACAATGACTTGGGGCGGGGTGGGCAAAGGGGTCCCGGGGGCTCCATCCCCTCCAGCCCAGCAGCACAGCTGAGGCTGGCCCCACTCCAGTCCCCAGCTCCAGGCCCCTTGGGCAGTGTGGGGCTGGGGCCAGTGCAGGTCACCAGCCGGGGCCAATGTGGGGCTGGAGGGCACCAGCGCCAGGCAACAACGTCAGGCACAGGAGAAGGGACAGGCGCAGTGGGCCCTGGTCCTGGCCCCAATCCTGGGCCCAGCTCCACTCCTCTCCTTCCTGATCCCTGCCTGGTTGCAGGCCCACTTCCTCCCCTACAGACTTTGCCACCTGGGGGTGTGTGCGTATGCATGCACTCAGCCCCCCCCCAAATTTTTTTCTGCCAGCAGATTGACTCCCAGTATCACACTTCCTGTGCCTGCGTTACAATGTTACACCCATTTTAGAGAGGGGGAAAACTGATTGCCAGCAGATTGAGGAAAGTGATCACTCCTCTCTATTCTGCACTGGCGAGGCCACATCTGGAGTACTGTGTCCAGTTTTGGGCCCCCACTACAGAAAGGATGTGGGCAGTTTGGAAAGTCCAGTGGAGAGCAATGAAAGTTGTCTGGGGGTTGGGCAACGTGACTGAAGAGAAGAGACTGAGGGAACTGGGCTTATTTAGTCTACAGAAGAGAAGACTGAGAAAAACTCTCTCACCAGGAGGGTAGTAAAACACTGGAACAGGTTACTCAGAGTGCTTGCTGAATCTCCATCCTTAGTTTTTAAGAGCCAGCTAGACAAAGCTTTGGCTGGGATGATCTGGTTGGGGATGGTCCTGATCTGAGCAGGGGATTGAAGTAGATGACCAACCCTAATTTTCTATTATTCTAAATGCAGAGAATCTACCAGCCAAAGGAATTGCCATGGGGTGTAGGAGACTGGGAAACAGCTTGCCAAGGGAAGTTGGGACAGTCCCATCATGGCAAGATTTTAAAGCCAGACAAAACAAAGCACTGGGACTCCTCCAGCAGACAGCAATCCTGCATAAGACACTTGGACTAGACAATGCACCAGGTCTTTGCCCATGGAATCATAAATGTAGAAGATGGGAGTTTCACAGGTGTAGTCTCTCACAGGCCTTCAACTGGAAGGCAGGACAAGGTGGCACCTTTACCTGACTAACTCCAAGAAGGCTGTAAGCATGGCAGGTCAGAATAGGACCCCTGCACAACCTGCCTTCCAACCATTTGCTGACAGCTGAAAAGGGAATTCCTATCCTGGGCATGTTGTGTCCCCTGAAGAGGGTACATACAAGGTCCCCTGAACCATCTGGAACTGGTCACTGTCAGAAAACTGGCCCCTTGCACTGCAGTTCTGATGCTCAGAAGCCCCATTTCCCCAACCTCCCAAAGGACGCTCCGCATGCCTGTTATGCTGTTTTCTAAACAAACAATTGTCAAGCAATCTGGCTGGTTAACAAATAACCCTGTCACACAAAAGATTTGCCAAAGTGATCTGATCTTATCAGCAGCCTCTGGAAAGTCCTAACCTGCTATCTCAGCTGTGGCCCCGCCTGGTCCCAGCACAGTGATCTTATCAGGATTTTGCCTTCACTGGGAAAGTAAAAGCAGCTCATCCAGCTGCCTGCTGCAGTGAGTGACCTGTATCAGGGTTGTGGGTGGTTCAGAGTTTTCTCAAACCTGCCTGTCCCCACTGGGCAGTCACTTCTGGAAGCAATGGGATCTTATCATGGTGGCAAAGAGGCAAGACTGGAGGAGGCAAGAGTTGCAGGTTCCATCCATGAGAACTGATCCTTAAAGCAGGAGTGCCTGCTCCATAGATCAGGGGAAATTACTGGAGACCTTGTAGAAGGGACCATCCATCCCACTAGGGACCCAGATCACATCACCCCAGCAAAGGGAACTGCTAGCAGCCCACATGCACAAGAACTTTCGACACATGCCAGCCCCTCCACCTCCTGCCTGTCCAAGCAACCATGCTCTCACCCAGTCCCCGTTCTCCCCTCTTACTGGTTCTGCCACTGTGGCACAAAGTGACCTTGGGGGAAGTCACTGGCCTCAGTTTCCCTCTGTCCATGGCTCTCAACGCTTTTAGACTAGAGGCAGCCCTTGGAAAATGCCCGCTCTTCATTTTTACTGGTTTCCTGGTGCCCGAAAAATAAAAGCCGTTCTTTTGTTGCAGTTTAAGACCTCTGGAAAACCACAACAGGAACATCCTGCCCTAACACCCCGGATTCTGATTTGAAACCTCCAAGCTCAGCAGATAAATCACGTCTGCTCGCCTCACAGCGCTAACACTGCACCCCCGCTACAGCCTTCAAAGGCTCCCCAGGCGGCCCGGGGTGCCGCGGTTGAGAACCAGGCCCCAGGTGCCCAGGGAAGCACCCCTCCTGCCCGGCCTCGTTCTGCTTCCAGATGCCGGGAGGGAGCAAGCAGCAGAGGGGCCAACGGGGGCTGCTGCCCGGTGAGTCAGGGAGGGGCAAATAAAGCCCCAGGACCCCCGCCCCGCGGGATGCTCAGGAAGGGCAGAACCCACCGCATCCTCCCCCTGGGGCAAGGGGGGAGAGCGGCAGAGCACACAGTGCCCGGGGGAGGAAGGAGGCTTCCGGGGACGCCTGGGGCCCCCGGACACAAAGGCCCCGGCGGTGCCCGCGGCTCTTACCTCTCCGGCTGCCCCCGGCGCTGGCGGCTGCAGCTGGCGCCCGCCCGCCGTGGCCGCGGCGGAGCCGGCCCGAGGGCCAGGACGGGACGGCGCTGGCGCTGGGGCCGTGGTGTCCGCCGCTCCCGCACCCGGACCAGTCCCGCCGCCGTATTCCTCCGAGGAGAGGGGCACGCACTTCCCGCGCCGGGCCGGGCCGGGCCGGGCCGAGCCGCCGGGCGCTGGAGGGACGTCGTCCCGCCTCCGCACCTGAGCCCGGGAAGCGCCCGCGGCTTTGCCGCGTCCTTACGTCCCCACCCTCTTAGGGAGGGCAGGGGCTGGCCGGGGTGGGGGCTCTCATGCGCCGGCCGGGGCTGAAGGCACCCGCTAGACCCGGCCTCGGTGAGTGATTCTAGAGGCTGCCACCCTTGCTGCCTCAGTTTTCCCCCTCTCTAAAATGGGTGTAACATTGTAAGGCAGGCACAGGAAATGTGATACTGGGAGTCTTAAGCCAGTTCTAGATAGTAAAGCATGTTGAGATTTTCAGGTAGCATGACAAATCATAGTCTCATAGTAGCTAGGGTCAGGAGGGACCTGAACAGATCATCTAGCTTGACCCCCTGCCACAGGCAGGAATGAATGCTGGGTTCACAAGACCCCAGACAGG
>JAGPOW010002791.1:37861724-37882715 GCA_030014935.1 Caiman crocodilus
CTTCTCCCAAGGTGCAGCACCCTGCATTTGTCTACGTTGAACCCCATCCTATTCTTGTCTGCCCACTTTTGTAGTCTGTCTAAATCTAGTTGCAGCCTCCCTCTCCCTTCAAATGTGTCCACCTCACCCCACATCTTAGTGTCATCAGCAAACTCGAACAGCATGCTTTCTACCCCCTCGTCCAAGTCGCTGACGAAGATGTTAAACAGTGCGGGCCGAACGACTGAGCCTTGGGGTACCCCACTACTCGCATCTCGCCAGGTTGAGTATAACTCATCTACCACCGCTGTCTAGGTGCGCCCCATCAGCCAATTTTTTACCCATCCAACTGTGCAGGCATCAATGCCACAGTCACTTAATTTATTGATGAGGATGGGGTGAGAGACAATGTCAAAGGCTTCTTAAAGTCTAGAAAGACTATGTCCACAGCGACACCATCATCCAAGGATTTAGTTACTTAGTCATAAAAGGCCATCAGTTAATCTTGTTACTATTATCAGCATTGTTGTCATTATCATTATTAAAAATACCAGTAGTAATAATAACATCATCCTCATCATTATTATTAATTGTTATTATTACATGCAATTAGCAGTGAGATACAGTGGGAGTTATTCCTATTTAGCCCGTCCCATAATACTAAACAAAAAGGTTGATTGAAAACAGACCCCAGGACCTCAGTTATTTGTTATCCTTCACTGTGGCCGAAAAGTCTGGAGAGGCCGTTCCTGAGGTGACTATAGTTTAGTACGGTATATTTCCAGAAAGGACTGCAAACTGCTCTGTAGCTATGTTAATTATAACAAGATTCAGCAGCTTAAACGATCATACTATGAAACTGTGAAGAGTGTGTCAGGGCAGACAGGGATTGCTCTTGACACAGTCAGCTCTCCAAATGGCCAGATATTGGCCTGAGGAGACAAGCCATTGGTTTGTTCTAGTAAGGCCATTTCTGTGTCTGTCTTAGACACTTACGCATCAGTCAATGCCTGAGCATCTCTGTTCATATATTTCTCCTTTTACAGTCCCTTGGACCATCCTTTGCCATCACTTCCTTTCAGAGCCCCAGGATGGCAGGCTGGCATACACCTGCATAATCCTATGACATTGGCAGTGCTAGACTTATTTACACCAGCTGAGCATTTGGGCCCCATTTGATTATGACAGCATAATACAAAATGCTCCTTCTTTCAGACCCGCATTTTTACAAAATCACCAACCTGACTGAAAATATTTCTGAGTCTGCCAGCTAGGAATTATGTTAGTGGTGGAATGAGAGGTGAGGGGCGGCAAGACTCATCATGACTGCAAGTATGTTTGACAGTCTCAGTCAGTCTCAGTTTCCTAAACCTTTCATGAGACACATCCTCCCTCCCTATTGCAAATCAATATAGCTCCACTGACTTCAGAGGAATGAGGCCAATTTAACCAGCAGATGAGCTGGCCCCACAATCTGGCAATTGAGACAGGATACTGCATTGTGCTTTTTATTTCAAAAAGTCACATTCATTGTGTGATGGTGATTATTTTGGTTGTTTCTAGGCAAGTAACAGCTGTATGTGTTCAATAACTGTCACAGGGCTCTGTCTTTGCCTTCAGCTGGCACTGTGATTCCCTTAGTGTGCCAGTTATGGACTCATGGTGTGAGCTGCGGGACAATGCACTGGACTGGATTGGGACTCTGGAGAGCTGGGTCTTAGTTCTGGTTCTGCCACCAACCTACTCCGTGACATTGAACAAATCACTTTCCCTCCCTGAACCTGTTTCCTCTCTACCTATCTTCTTCACTATGACCATATGCTAAGGCAAGGGGGCCCAACTGGCAGAATGGGTGTCATAAATGGCATGGGCAACCCCTGTGTGTGGCAGATTGGGGAGGGGACAGTCAGCAAAGTGGAAGTTAGGGCAAAGAGCAGAAAGCAAAGCAGCAGATCAGTCAGGGAACACAGGGCAGGAAACAGAAAACAGAGCAGCAGATCAGTAAGGGAAAAGGATCAGACTGGCACTCTGGGGAGGGGGGAGGGCTAATTTGTGGCATGCCTGCCAAAAAACTTTGCTGCCACTGCTCCAAGTGAGGGGATTGTCCCACCTGACCATCTATATATACCTGACACAGTGGGCCCCTATTTTGGCTGGGCCTCCAGCCTCAATTGTATTACAATTAATGGTCCAGAATATCTGGGCCAAAGTCAGCCCGGATGCAAAACAATGAAACACCATGGCCTTTTGTGATGCTTATGGCAGTTCTTGCAAATTTACCTACTTACATCATGGGTGATTTGATCCTAGTGGCTAAAATAACCAAAACCCCCTTCTTTGACACCTTTGCCCTAGTGGGAAAATGGCTCCTGCATTTTAACAGTGCCCTGGGAAAGAAGTTAGGGGACTGGGAAGGTCCTGGTAGTGTTATATCCTCAGGGAGACTCAGCTGATCTGGGCTGTGCCAGGCAAGCAGTGTCAAGAAGAAGAGAAAGACCCTCCTGTGGCCTCAAAGGAAGTCCAGTATCCCTCTGGCAAGTCTCACTCAACAAATCCGTGGTCTGTGCCTCTAGACCACGGATTACAGCAGCAGCAGCATGAAACATTTCACTCAGCTAGGCCCAGTCCCCTCGGCAGGATGTTATCTGCAGTAGATAGTGCCCTGGTAACAAAGAACCTGGTGCTTTGCTGAGGCAGGAGCTGTGCTCCTTCCTCATTCACCAGACTTTAAGATGACATTCCCTTGCTCTGTCATCCCAGCCAGCTAGGTATACCCACAACTAGGTATTGCCCTTTCCCTCTGTCCCTCGTCCCTGATGGGAGCAGAGGGCATTTCCACTCGCCATGTATCAGACTGTGAATGATGCCATCTTCTGCTGACCAAATATGAGATACTAGGTAATATCTTCTTCTACCAATTCCAGTCCCTGGTGGAAAGCAATGCCATCTCCCACTGACCCCAGTACTGGACAAAAAACAAAGACATCTGTCACCAGCACTGTACCAGACTGTAGGCAATAACATTTCCTTGTATAACCAGTTATCAGACAATGGTTCATTTTCCCATTGAGTGTGGCCAATTTCAGCTGGGCAGTGTTGTATATATTCTGGTATCTCAGCCAGTCTATTGGACATCCCCAGCCTTCTTTGCGCTCTCTCCTCCTCTCTGGGCACTGGTCAAGAAACCCTGCTATGAATGTACCAGCCTTGATGTGCAGAGAGCCCCCACAGTTCCTCTTTTTCCTGACCACTATCCAGATGCATCTACTGTCTCCTGTGCCAGCCTCACCATTCAGGTCACTGGAGAGGAAGATGATGGAATTCACTGACACTGCTAGCCAGGTGCCCATCTGCTCACATAGCCTCTTCCCTCTGCAACAGCTCTCACGTACCCTAGGTCAAGGCTACCAAGTAGGGAGCAGGTGGGGTGCAGTTGCTTCAGGGGGTCTCTGATGGAACCGTGAAGGGATGGTGTTGCAGTGGCTACTTCTGCCAGAACAGCAGGGTATGCTAGGAAATGCTACAGGCAAAGGTCCCACAAGGCAGGCCAGTGATCTAGTATTGAAGGGTTAGGCAGGACAGGAACCCAGTGCAACAGAGCATCTGGTGTGATGCCAGCAGCCTAGGCTTTCAGTTCCCATTAGGCAGTGTCTGGATGGATGCCAGAGGGAGGCTTCAATTTCTGTCTAGTGAAGCACTGGAGAAGTGCCAGGGGTCTGGGCCCAGACCTAAACACTCAGAACTCCTTTTTCCCAGGAGCATACATGGGCAGTCATCAGGCCCTGGGATCCATCCCAGTCAGGAGAGCACCTGAGCTGTAGCCAGGGCTCCAGTATTGGTCCCCAACAGGGGACTCTTGGGCAGTAACCAGGCCACGAGACTAGTCCTGAGCTAAGTAATCAGTGAAATGAACAAGTCTGGAAAAACCCAGATGTAATAATCATAGCCAGGAGAGCAGCTGGGAGGTAACCAGGCCCTGGCCTCAGCCTGGGCAGATCTGATACAGGGTTGCTCCATCCCCCCATGCTCAGCAAAACCCTGACTCAAACTCAGGCCCATGCCAGCCTCTACTTCCCTCTCAGGTGTGGGGGAAGCAGGTGCATGGATTGCAGACAGTGCAGCTGGGGCATGAGGATGGGCTCACCTGCCCTCCCACTGCCACACCTCTTGTCCCGCAGACAGGTTCTGGAGAGAGAGAGGGAGCAAGGAGGGAAAGGAGCAAGGAGGAGGCTGGAGGGGGATGAGTCGGAGGTTAGGCAGAGTGCAGCAGGCCTCCCTGGCACTCCCACTGGACCCATCTGGGAGGTGGTGTGTCAGCTCCACGGGAGCTGTGTTTAGGCAGCCTGTCACTGTAATAGAGATGAATGAGGCAGCAGGAAGAAAAAGAGCAGACCCCGGCCTTCTGTGGGCCTGACTGATGTGACAGCCATGCAGAGAACCCTCCTAGGGCATTCCTCTGCTTGACTCTGTGCATGCCGCACTTGTACAGTCAAGGGGGTCAGACACATCTGCTCTCCTTCCCAGGAGCTGTGCTTGCTGCACCACTAATGGACTGGGATGTAGGAAATGCCACCCTCCTCCTGCTGGGAGGGAAGAGCCAGCCCCACTGTTCCCTCAGACCGTGGACTCCCCCAGGCAATCCTGGGTGGGCCATGTTTCTCAGGGAGGAGCAGAGTTTCAGTCTTCGGCTTCCCCTCAGTTCCCAGGGCTGTCTCCACCTTTCCTGCAATGGGTTAGTCCTCTTCTGGGGGAGCGAAGTCTTCAGCCCCAGCGAGGCTTCTGCAGTTCAGCCCATGCCAGTCATTATGGACTTCCCTCCTACATGTCTACAGCAGCCTGAGGTGGTCCTGTTCTACCAGCAAAAAATACATTGCTCAGCAAACCTCTTGGGGCATTGAGGCCCATTTGCCAGCACCAGGACACCATCTTCAAAGCCTGGCATTAAAGGCTGACCTGCAATCCTGTTCACTCCCTCACCCACAGCCACTTGGGATTTCAGATACAAGCTCACAAGCCAAGGCTGGAGACAAGGTACACACAGCATGGGCTGTGAGCCTGCCTGGCTGGTTACCAGAGCAGATGCGATAGAGAGCTGCTATTTCCAGCCACTCAACCTTCCATGGCATGATCACCACGGTGGTTTTCCCAGGGACAGAGGGTAACTATTGTTCTGGCATGGGTTAGTACCCAACAGAAGTAATGTATAGTTACCCTCCCACTTCCATTTCCAGTGGAAAGATCTTGGCTTTACAACTCACTTTATGGAACTGGGAGACTCCTTCCTAGCTTGCTCCTGTGGCCATATGGCTGAGGGCAAGCAAAACCTGCGAGCATCTGAACCCCAAGCCTCTGGGTTTGGGCCTGCACATAGGATGCCCACTAAATGATTTGGAAACATGTGAAGCCCCAGGTCAGGGTAGAGGATGTTTGCCGGTAGTAGGATCATATATGGTTCTTGAATGATTCACAGATTTAGAATTGATTTGGCTGGTTTGGATTGGAACACAAAACATTTTCCTTAAAAAAAACCCCCAAAAACCATGGCATAAAAAGCTGTTCCTTCTCTGCCCTGCTCCTGACATGCCCTTTCCTTCAGGGTAAGGAAGAACAAAGGGTTGGCCCTGACTCAAGGCAGACACAGAGCCACCGAGAGGCTTTTCTGGTCTTGGAAGGAGTCTGAACTGAGGCACTGCATCAGCCTTCTCTGTTGAAGAGCAGTCTTCTCCCTGTCATTTGCTGTGCATGATGAACCTCCTCTTTCCCTCTCCTCCAGCTTTACAGGCTGACAATCCCTCACCTTCTTTTTGTCAGCAAAGAAACAATTAAAAGTAATTTGAAGGGGAAGATTTCCAGAGGCACAAATAGCAGGCAGCTCCCATGGGCTTAAAACACCCACCTCTTCTACTGACTTAGTTAGCCTTCAGAGTTAACACACAGCTGACAGTCCAGGGAGGAGACAGCCTTTCTCAGAACTGCTGTTTGCAGCTGTCTGCAGACTCAGGTAGACAGCTCCACAGCCATCTGCACTCCTGGCAGCAAAGGAGTGCAGGCTGTTATAAAATGTCATGTCTGGAATTCTCTATGACTCCATTAGTGCAGTATCCCAGTGCCTTGGTCATGGGCAAACGGTTCCCCCCCCCCACACACACTGTTCTACAGATGAGGAAATTAGAATGCAAGCAGATGATAAGATTTGCTTAACTCTAGAACCCAGATCTCCTGAGTTCCAGTCCTGAGCATGACCCACAGCCTGCCCAAGTCCATGAAAAGAATTCTACAGGTTGTGGTAGGTTTTCAAACCAGGCCCCTAATATTTACCAGACCATCCTTCTTCCATCCAGCTATGTGGGAAACATACCAGGAAGCAACCTGGGATTATCCCTGTGTGAACAGAAAGAGTAAGAATAAGATCATCTATTTCTACATCCCTTTCCACTGCAGATAGTAGAATAGATTCATCGTGGGTCTAAGTCCAATGGAGTCAGTCAGTCAGTGGAGTTCCACTGGGAATTAATCTGGTGTTTATAGATGCTTGTATCCTCTTTGAGGTAGGCAACTCTTAAGGTCCCCATTTTACAGGTGGGAAAACTGAGGCACAGTGATTAAGCAGCCAGTCCAAAGTCACAAAGGAGTCAGTGGCAGAATAAGGAATGGAAGCTCAGAATTCCTGTTTCCATTACATGTGCAGATCAGTGTGCCAACACTTCCTACTAAGCCACTGCAGTGCAGATGGTCTTCTGCTCCTTCCCGAATAATCCGAACGACTGCTGATGATTGGGTGTGGGCTGCCATTTTATAAACATTGTTTGTTGAAACAAATTCATTGCATTGCAATAATGTGAGATTGATGCCACAGCTTCCCTGTGCCACCTTTCTGTAAGATTGTGCCATGAAGTTACAGTACGTCTTAAGGCAGACATCACAGCCCAGTGTTGCTGTATCAGGGCTGAGGCTGATCAGGGCCATTTGGATAGAAATCAAATGTCAAAGAAAAACAGAAAGGACATTTCACAGTCCCCCTCTCCTCCTTTGCCGACCAGCTGTATGTGTGATTTGGCATGATCACTACCGCAAACCAGTAGCCCAGCACAGTGCAAAGTGCTTGTATCTTAAGATGTGTTACTCCACCTTAGCTGGATAATGAGCTTGTGTTACTAATACCAGCCTGATAAGGTATGTGAGGATGACTTCAGGGCTGGAGGCTGCACAGCTCAAGCTAATATGAATATTTTGGATCAGAGCCATAGCATGCCACACTCACCCCTTCCCAGGATCATACTGCTTATGCTCCACCAATTCTGTCTGTAACATTGATGTTCAACCTCTAGCATGTAGGCCAGATCCAACCTGTGCAGCTGTATCACCAAGCCCATGAGTCTTTCCATGGGTAGTCGCCACTTCCCTCTTGCCAAATTACCAGACCCATGGTGAGCCCCACAGGCCAGATAATGTGGACCTGTTCACTAGACTGTGCTGGTACACAGTTGGGCAATATGCAGGGTCACTTCAGGGCCAGATCTGGGCATGTGGGGTTGGGCTGGTGTACCTGATCTCACCCATGGACCAGTCCTATGTACCAACCCTGCATTGGTGTCAACTTATGAAATTACCCCACACTGCTCATTGGGCCTGTGGAGCTGGAATTTTGAGTACCACTGGTTTGTAGCATTGAGATCAATGGATACCCTTCAGAAATTAGGATCGGCCCCTACAGTGCCAAACCTCCAGAGAGTCAATTCAGGTGCTGTCTCTATCTACTTGGGTGACCTTGCCCCAAGTGTTTGTAACTGAATGGGAGGTTTATAGCTGCTGAAATTGCTCTGTGGACACCTCTATCACTAGAGTCCGATTTGTTTGGCTATAAAATTAATATTTGCTGCAAATAAAAAAAAGAGCAATGCTTTTTAGACAATCAATTAAAAGCCAGAATAAGAGGGATTAGCTCATTGAAATATAAATTTTTAATAACACTGCATCTCTGTGTTTCTCCATACTCATGCTACTCTTGTTCTGTCATTCTGCCTCTAAATCTTCTGCTCAGGATAACTGATGCTAGGACTGATTGAGTCAAAGCAGGGACTGGGTGAACCCACCAGAAGCCCTAAATGAAGATGGTGGAGGCTTTATTATTTGGTATCTTCCAGTTAACACTGGCTTCCTTTCTGCAAGAGATGCTTCAACCAAGCACAGATTATAGGTCTCAATGCAGGACTAACTGGGTGAGTTCTCGGGTCTACACTAGGCAGGATGTCAGGTTAGGTAATCTACCATAGGGCCCTTCTGGCTCCAAATACTCTCAACTGATGATACAGTACATCACCTGCTTTCCAGCTGCTGCAAAATCTTCAAAGAAAACCCCTTCTTGTCCTTAGAATTTGTTGACCCTTTTTCTTTGATGGAGCAAAACTCTCCCATTTTTCCCTTTCATCTATGAAGCACCTTTTAAATAAGTAACATCTCCAAATCCTTTCCATCCTTTCCTAGTTTCAAAGAAGAGGATTAGGCCACACCCCTCATATACTAGGGAAACTATTCGATTCCAGTTCCCTCAAACCTGGTGTTTAGCAAGGTTGTGACCATCCACAGAAAACATTCAGGTACTTTGAGTCAGTGTGACTTCTGTTCTTTCTTGTTTTCTTTCATGTAAAATCAAAGTAAGATTTCAGAAAGCATACAGTGTGCATCTCCTACAACATCCAGCATTGCTTATATCCTACAAAATGGCATCCATCTTCCCAAAGAAACCTTGAAATTTCAAAGTAAAGAGAAAACAAGATCACAACAGTTGCACACAAAGGGTTGTATGTAAGGGACTCATCGCTTGTTGTATTGCTTGTTGATTGAACCAAAACCAAGCCTTAAATAGTTCAGATCCATGCTCCCATTTTATTCCAGTATAGACAAAAATTGTGTATCAGGCTGCCAAGGTCATGAGGGTTCCTTTTCCATACGGGATTTTTAATCTTTATGTCAAAGTCAGACCGTATTTTCAAGTTTTTCTGCACAACCTGAGGGCTAGAAATTTACCCTTTTTAAAACTGAAAGCTGAAATTCTCATATATTCACATGACATCAGGAGCTGAGAATTTTTTATTTAAACACTAATATGTTGAAATTCTCAAATTTATTGCAAGTTAGCAGCCTAATTATTCAAACTTGCAAAAGTCTCCATCACATGAGAAAAATGACCAAACTGAAGGACAAGTTAGAACTTGGTTTACTGTCCCAAAGAAATATTAGAATGCAGGAAATGGGGCTGGGTTTTCTTTGCTGTTTCTTGCCAATGCTGTAGAAGACCTGACTTGTAAGGATGGTTGGGGCAGGAAAGGCAGCTCTAAACAAGCCTACAATTACCAGCCATCCAAGAGATACAACAGAGGAACGGCTCGTTTTGTTACTTTAATTGGCTTCCCTATATTACATGCTCTTCCCAGCCTGCCGTGAGCCTTGAAGCGAAGCTTGCAGTCAGCTCCCTACAAGTGTGCTGCCAGCCTGGGGCAGAGAATGCAGGCTGCCTCTTTCCATGTTAGAGGGGATGGGGTGGGTGACTTATCGCTAGAGTTCTGGCTGCTCCATGGACCAAGGTGAAGCTGGATAGGGGTGACACCTGTGAGCTTTACCAGGCTCCCTTGCCTTCCCGCTATGAGTCCCATCACCCTACACTTCTGGAGGTAACCTACTACTCCCCTTCCAGAATCAGCCAGCTGCTCCAGCTTTCCCTCCCACTCCTGCATCTCAGCAGGCCTGCTCCTCCACTTGATTGTCTTTTGTACTAGATGCGCCTGGTGGCTCATCATTCGGATCCAGTGACCCCTCTGCTGGGTCTTTCTGTTCTCCAGACATTTAGAAGGCAAAGGGCTTTTATGGGAGTGGATTCCAGAGCATTCAAAGTGAAAGGATGAATGCTGGCCTCAGCTATGACTGGTAAAGGTTCATGATGGTTGAGCAAGTAGATTTATGTTTAAAATAAGCTAGCTGTGGTTGTTAGCTCAGGTGACCTAAAAGAATAACACACCAACACGCACCCCAGTAGGTACTGGGTGCAGTGTCCATCTGTTTGGAAGAAGACGACATCTCTGCTCCAGAGTGTAGCGAGCAGCCTGTGCTCTTGGGATTCTTGCTCATATAACCCTTAGCATGACACTATCCGGGCCTTCACCTGAATAGCACGATCCTGGGGTACCTGGTAGCCAGTGACCCTGCCCAGCTCTCTGGGTAGTTCCTGCAGGGTTCCCATGCAAAGAGCTACCCCTTACAACTAAACAACTTTGCAGACTGTTATGAAACTATTTACAGGATTTATTTACAAGGTAACATATAACCAATGCAATAGAACAAATGTTACCCTGCATGACTTGGTGATGGTGGCTTAAAGATGAATGCTTTTTGGATACACATTACACTAGGGGAAGGTATACAAATTACCCACAATAAATAGGGAATTAATACATAAATACAGTGATCCTCCAACTAAAAAACCATTAAGAACTTGATTTACACAGGCTATAACTTGTACGCTGTGTACTGAGGATCCCATGTGCACAGCTCCTGGCAGGGTGTCTTAGGGAGCAGGACTGTGTCTGTGCCCCTGGCACAGT
Source organism: Caiman crocodilus (assembly GCA_030014935.1). NCBI lineage: Eukaryota > Metazoa > Chordata > Crocodylia > Alligatoridae > Caiman > Caiman crocodilus. Next base: position 37,872,302 of record JAGPOW010002791.1, read on the forward strand.
ACCTGTGGGCAGTCCCTGGTGCTGGCATTCCTAGCAGGAGCTCCAGGGGTCTCCTTGCAGCAGGTGGTGGCTACTCCCCTGCAGTTCCTGCAAGAGAGCTGATTCCTACCCAGGCCCCTTCCCTGGCTCAGCAGGGAACAGTGTCTAGGCTGCAGGTTGTAAGTTTTCCTTGCCCAGCACAACCTCACAGCACCTGGCAAATGCAGCCCGTTCCTGGGCCCTGACTGCCCAGGGGCTTCTGGTGGCTGGAGCAGTCTCTGCCCGTCTAGCCGAGGGCTCCCTCCAGCACCTGAGCCCGCCCTCCTCGGTGCCTTCACACTTACAGGGGAAAAACCAGGACAGTCTCTAGCAGTCTCCTCCTGGTCCTATGTCCCCTGTTGTGCTCACTCACCCACACAAGGGCTTGCAGGAAGGTCATCCCAGGCTCGGAGTATCCTTACAGGCAGCTCTTCTCTTGTCCTGCTCCAGCAGGGCTCCGAGAGGGAGAATGGGTACAATGCAGCACTTGCTGCAGCCTTTTGCTGCTACTTCTGCAGGGCTCTGCCGGGGCTCTTGGGGGGAGATGACGGTGGGGAGCTCTTTTCCCTGGTTTTCAGCCTGTCTCCCACCCCATATCTCTCCTTTGTTCTCCCCACCAGGAAAACTGCTCCCCTCTTTTAACCAAGCCTTTTAACCAGTCCCAGGCCAGAGCTCATCCTGGGCTTTTGCTAACATCTCTCATTCAAACCCTGCTGTGATTACATCACCCCTTCCACTTCCAAGAGGGCTACCTCCAAAATAGCTTCACTTGCCCTCAGGGCAAACGGTTTCCCTACAGGGACAAACTGTCTCTTCACACTACCCCTCTGCAGGGCAGCCCTTTCTGCTCCTTCAGGCAGATGTTACAGTCATGTGTCTGACGTTCTGTTCCTTGGGACCCAGTGAAATGCATGGTCCTATTATCCTTATCAGCCTCCTTCTGAAGTAGTGATCTAGAGCAAGGAGCAGGCCAGAGAAGCTGCTGGGAAGGAAGCTGGCCAGCTCCATACAGGTCTCCCAACTGGGTCCCTGTTGGGAACAGGGTGCTCATGGGCAATGGAGAGGTTGTAGCTTTCTCAGTCCTAGCTTCTCCCAAGAGGAGGAACTGTATAGAAGAGGGTACATACAGGCCAGCTACGACCTCCCCCAGTAGGTTTTATAGAGGTTGGGGCAGGCAGCCCATGAAAGGTTAAGATACAGCAATGGATCATTTGACTTTGTGCTCACTCGTGCTGAGCACTGTGACAAGGCCCACTCATCCAGTGTGCAGACTCTGGATAATTCAAGGGCCATTTCTAGAGTAGATTCCCAAGACAAACTTGTTCTTATTATACCAGCCCTGCCTGGTAACATAGCCCCCACTCCCAGCACTGCTGTACTGACATCCTGCATGCTCTGCACTGGCTGGCAAGCAGCAGCAGGGCAGAGTACAGCCCCTCCTCCGAGCACTGATGCAGGTGCGGCAGCACTGGGAGTAGGGGCTATGCTCTGCTGTCACCTGAAGCAAGCCGCACCTGCATCGTGCCTGGCCCCTGTGCCGGCTGGGCAAGTGGCAGCAGGGCAGAGCCCCTGCAACTCCCCCAGCTAAGGCAGGCACAGCCAGAGGAGCCACAGAAGCCCCCATGGCTGCCCTGCCCAGCTGCATTCCCGCACTTGGCACCTATGCAGCAACTGTCGCATTGTGTGGGTGCAGTGCGGTTTGGCTGGCGCCGCATGCTGTCTGGGAGGTGTGGCGGCTCCAGTAGACAGCTGAAGCCCGGCAGCACTCTGCCCTGGTGGCCCCAGCTCCCAGACGACATACAGCGCCCTATCAAGCTGCACTGCATCCACACAATGGAGCAGTTGCCACATGAGTGCCAATCAGGTTGGAAGGTGATCCCCACTACCCCATGCTGCACAAAGGCGTCCTTTGCCATGAGCGGCCAGAGGCCCCAATTTCCACTCCTGCAGCTGGTGAGTACAGGGCTTTTTTTCCTTTTTTTTTTAAAGTGCTGGGACTAGGCTGGGGCCCAACAGGGGATGGGGCCAGGCAGGGAAGCCATGGGGGCCTCTCCCACAGCTCCCCCTGCCCAGGCAGAGGCAAACTCAGCCAGAGGAGCTATGGGAGAAACCACCATGGCTGCCCTGCCTGACTCCATCCCCTGCCCAGCCCAGGCTCCTGGCACTTAAAAAAAAAAAAAAGGAAAAAAAAGCCCCACACTTACCAGCTCTGGCAGTGGTGATCGTTGGGGGGCAGCGGGGATCCCCCCCCACTTGGCACCCATAGAGCAACTGTCACATTGTGTGGGTGCAGTGCGGCTTAGCATGTACCACATGATGTCTGGGAGGTGGGGCAGCTCCAGCAGACAGCTGAAGCCCAGCAGCATTCAGCCCCAGTGGCCCCAGCTCCCAGACAGCGTGAAGTGCCCTGTCGAGCCACGCTGCACCCACACCATGGGGCAGCTGTCACACAAGTGCCAAGCAGAGTGGGGGATGATCCCCGCTGCCCCCCACTGCCCCATGCTGTGTTGAGGAGGAATGGGGGGGCTCTGCCATGAGCACCCAAAGACCCCAATTGCCACTCTTGTAGCTGGCTTTTTTCTTTTTTTCTTTTTTAAAGTGCCAAGACTAGGCTGGGGCCAGGCAGGGGATAGAGCCAGGCAGGGCAGCCATGGGGGCTTCTCCCACAGCTCCCTCTGCCTGGGGAGAGGCAGGCACAACCGGAGGAGCTGCCTGGCTGTGCCTGCCTCTCCCTGGCCAATCCAAATCACCAAAAACTTCCAAAGCTGATTTGGCGAATCGATTCAGGACAGTGATTCAAATCTCTGAATACAATCGCTGTTCTCCAAAACAGCTGAATCTGAAGCCGAATTGAACACTTCCCTATTCGCACAGGCTTAGTGTATGATGTATCAGTTGCTTAATCTGGTAACCACTGAGTGTTCCCAGTAGAAACAAGGGAGGGGATGGAGGGGAGCAGACAGGATAAATGTTGACACATTGGAACCTCAGGTGTACATTCCCGAAGATGAGAACATTTCGGGATTTTTGTTTTGCTCTTTTGGTTTTTCCCGTAAGAGCTTTCTTTAGAGAGGCATGAATTCCAAGCGTGAACGCTGAATATTGTCTGGTCAGCTAGGAATCACTGACAGCACTGGGGCAGCTTTCCTGGAGCATGCTGCATATGTGAAGTCAGAACTGTCAGTGTAATTTTCCCTAAAAAGCAAATTTCAGTTCCTTTCCCTCTGCTCTGCTCTCCCAGCTCCAGGTAAGAGCAGGAACTCTAGATTGCTATACTTCCCCTCTGCAAACTGGGGTTAGAGGAAGACACAGGAGGTAATTACCATGCTTGCACAGACACTATCTTGTTTTAGGTGCCAATGAGTCTGGAGTGAAATACCCTTCCTTTCTGACTGGGTCTGCTGTATGTCTGAGAATGTCCTGGCTGTTGAGTATGGGGGGGGAGTTGCCTGAATGCAAGCTGCCCCTGGGCTGGGAGGAGGTGTTTAGACTTTAAAGATCACGGGTTAGATTAATCCTCAAGGGAATACAATGAGATTACTGAGGTTACACCATAGCTGAATATGGCTCTGTGCGCTCCAGAGGCAAGTGGGGAAAAAATGGCAGGACAAATGGCAAAAGGTGCTTTCTTTTGTCTCTCTGCCTTTTCTTCCTTGAAACAATCAGATCTAAAGTTACAAGGTTTTTCTTCCAATTGCTAATGCACCTCCTGTTGGCTGAGACCAGGGGGGATATGAGTGAACACTGTTGCAGCCAATTTACCCTTCACCATTACTTACAGTGCCTCCTTCTGGGAGGAACCCTAAATTGCTCCTACCTAGTTCCAAGGATTCTTGGAAGAGAGAGAGAAGGTGCATTTGGAGGAAGTGAGCTCACTGGAGTTACCTCACATTATTTTATCGTGGAAATAAACTCCAGGCTTGCTATAAAATTGTTATCACAGCCCATTACGGTTTAATTTTTTACCATTATTTCAGGCTTGTATCCAAGAACCTTATTAGTCGATCTGCAGAATCCAACTGGGTGTCACAGTAATGACAAGAGCTGTTGTTTTATTCATGGGATGCTCTGCAGGGAAGAGCATTTGCAACAAGGAAGGGAAAACAACATGAACTTGTCAGGGCCTGTTCACAACAATGTCACCCACCTGCAGAGAGAGAGGCCAGCAAAAAACACAGGGCACTGTCCCCCATCAGGGACCCCAACAGGTAACAAACACATCCATCCACACACAGGGCTTTAGCACCAATTCAATTTATTACAAACCCCTGCAGTTGTCAGATGGTGTAGAAGTCCCCTATGCAATAAGCCACTCACTCCCCAATGGCCTGACTTCCCCATCTGCCTGTGCAACCCTGCAGGCTGGCACAGGGACAGATTGACTGAGTAGAGGCAGAGGCAAGAACAGCCAGAACATTCCCCAACAGACAGATGCAAAACAGAATAGAACATAGGGTTAACATGGATATGGTGAGGTAACTTGGGGAAAGGACCACAGCATATGAACTGCTGCAGTAGCCTGGTCCCACTGTTTGCTCTATATTTATAATATAAAACACATACAAATACAAATATATATATAATAGAAGGCATTGGCTTTCACTGTCAGCACTCCAAGGGAGAGACCCAAGTTTGCTCGGCTCCTTTTCTGCCCCGGACTGGCACCCCTCGTTGTTACAGGTCTGGGTCTCAAGCATTCAGCTATTTGTATTGTTTCAGTGTCCATGTTTGCTGGGAGGTTCCTCTGTTGAGGTGGGAGTGAGGGACAAAGGATGGCTTAGTGGCTGAAGTATGGGCCTTGCAGCCTTACTTCCCATCTGTGCCTTAGCTTTCCCTGTCTTTAAAACAGAGGCGATGGCTTGCAGGCTCAGTTCACGTGAGTCTACAGCAGTGGAGATACAAAAGGTGAGTGTAAGCCGGGAATGAAAAGGGGTTGTGGCACAAGAAAGCAGCCCATCAATGAAAACCAAGTGCTAGGAGATAGCCAGAGGAAGGCCTGGAGGAGCTGCTGGCAAGAGGGAGAATGAGACAGGCTAGAGAGGTGGAGAGGCACAGGCTCAGCTCCTGCCACATGTCTGCAACACCTCAGCTGCAGGCACCATGGACACGGTGCTGGCCCCGTGACCTTCCCTCTCTGGCCAGGGAAGCATTCCAGGCACTTCAGTACAGTTCCCTCAGACATCACTCTTGTTATAACCTGTTAACAACCTTGCAGGATCCCCCTGAATCCCTCTCCTAACCTGGTTGAATACCCACTTGTATAAGCCACAAAAAGACAAAGCATGCCCTATCTCCATCCCCCACAAGGGAAGCCTGAGCTCTTTGCTCCAGTCCCTGTGGTACACAGCTCTTTTGCTGGGTCCTGTCTCATCCAACAGTGGATTGCAAGGCCCGTCAAACAGAGCACGCCTCACACCACCTGTGTATAGCTGCAGCCTGAAGAAAATCCAAACCACCTCGTCCTCCTGCCTCCTCCAGCCACAGTCTGATGGCCCCACCACTTTGGGCACTAGGGAACCTGGATCTGCAGGTCCTCATCTTCATCCAGGTCGCTGGTGCCATCGCCAGGGTCCTCGGTGCCAAACCGGGAGCTGCGGATCTTTCCAAAGAGCGGTGTATTCTGCTGTCTGCGTAGCCTGGGGTGGGTAAAACCAGAGCAGAGACCAAATTGCTGGAGAGGATGCAAGAGGGACAGCAGCCAGCGCCCTCACGCTGTGCTGCAACAGAGCCTGTATGTACACACCCCTCCTTCTGTCTTTGTCTCTCTTGCTGTCTCTATGTATGTGTGTGTATAGATAGATATCTATCTATACACACACACACAAATATACATATCTATCTATCTATCTATCTACATGTACGTATATACACACACGAACATAAATCAAGCTCCAGATATATATATCAGCTTCCGTCTAAAACAAAGGTGGGCAATTATTTTGGCTGGAGGGCCGCTTAATGAGGCTTGGTGAGCTTTTCAGGGCCACATGGGTAGACCCACTCCTACCCCTGACCTTTGCTGCCAGAAGTCCCTTCACATGCCCCCCAAGAAATACTCCTTTTGGGAGTGGGTTGCCATCTTAGAATCAGAAAAATAACCAAATCATACAATGAAAGCTAAACACCTACTATAACATATTTTAATTTGATTACAAAAAATATTTTTGTCATGATTTGTGTTTGTGTAGTGTATACAGAGGTGAATGCATAACTCAAAAATAAATTCTTAAATCTTGTATATTGTTGGGGGGGGCATGGTGGGGTGTGTGTGTTGAGTTGGGAGGGGCCGTGGCTGTGCTTGGGGGCATAGGGTATATACAATCTTGTATATGTGGGGGGGGGGGGAATAGGGTGTGGGTGTGTGGCATTTGTGGGGTGAGGCGGGTGTGGGGGGCCCCCCACACTCCCCTTATGGCACAGAAGCAGCAGGCAGGGGTGCTTGGGGTGTCGATGCTCAGCAGTGCACAACTCCAGCTAGGGAAGCAGGGGCCTGGGCTCCCTTCACTTCTGGCAGAGTCCCGGGACCTGAGTGGCAGGGAGGGGTGAAGGCAGTTGGTTCCAGTGTGTGGAGTTTCCCTCCAGTGGCGTGTGAGTGCTGGGGCTGTGCATGCATGGTGGGAAGCACCTGTGATAGCTGGTTCAACAGGGCTGTACCCTTCACCGTGATGTACAGCACTGGCCAGAGCCATGTGCTGCTGGGCACCAGTGCCCAAAGTGCCTCTGCTGCTGCTGCCACCGGTGGGGGCTGCGCGCCATGTGGGGAAGTGTGGGAGGGGTCCCTCCACCTCCCTCACATCCACACCCTGTACATCTGAGCTCTGTACTCTCACCACCTCCCTGGGCACAGGCTCATTGCTGCCAGCAGCCTCCAGCCCACGCTCCCTGCCCCTGCCTAGCTGCAGCTCCCCCACCCCTGCTCCCACTGTCACCCCCACCACTTCCCTACCTGCTGCCTGGAACAAGGGCCACTGGGAAAGCTGAGCAGGTCCCCCAGTGGCTGCAGCAGTGACAGCAGCAGCCCTGCCTGGAAGCTCCATGCTGGCCAGGCCAGGACCTTATGCCCACAAGGGTGGGAGTGAGGCACAAGAGGGGATGTTGGGGGGGGTGTATACATGGGTGCCTTGCTCCCACCCTTGTAGGCAGAAAGGCTGGGTAGGGTCCGATTCATTGGTGGGCACCATGGACCAGATGAAAGTGCCTGGTGGGCTAGATCCATTCCATGGGCTGTATTTTGCCCACACCTGGTCTCAAAACTACCTAGGTCCTATGTATGTTACCCCTCTATTCATCCATCTGTCTGGTTCTACACATATACATGTGTCTTCACATATGTCAGTCTATCACCATATGCTCCTCTCTCTCTGCCATGATCCTCTCCCTTTCTCAGCCCCCTTTTTCCTGTCCATTAACTCCTGTACCATGACTGTTACTGTGGCTTCAGGGCCCACCTATCCACAAGCTTCATTGACCTTTCTGTTCACCCATCATACCTGCCAAGGTCCCACTGTGAGGACAAGCCCCAGAGGGAGGTGTGTGTGGGATGGAACACACATCATGGTATAAACACCACAGCGCTTGCTTTCTCAGTGTTGCCTCCTTGTGGCTTTAAATCTTCTCAGGTGCTGGGAATGAAGGCTGGATACCACATAGGGCTGATATGAGGAGCTGGGGGGGTAGGTCCCCTGCACCTCACCCAATACCCTCCTTCCCCTTCCCCCTCCCCCCCAAGTCCCACAAACATGCCATTGTCATCTCCCTGTTGAGACCCTTTCACCCACCTTTCCTAAGCAGAGGCCCCAGGCACCTTTCAAAACAATTCCTGTGACTCAACACAATAGGAAGAGCTGGTACTGGATTTATGTGGATTTTAGTGCCCAGCTAGATTCAAGGGTGCAGCCCCTGGGGAAGATGCTGGCTTGGATTTCTGTACCCAGCCAGGCCAGACTCCAGGGCCCAGATCTGCAGGCAGAGGTGTGACAGTCAGCTGGAACTGGGAGAAGGGCAAAAACCTGTTTTCTCTCTTCCCCCTCTGTCCTGGGCCCCACATTTCAATTTCATTAGCTAAGTGGGTGTTACCTGCTGATAAAGCCAAATCTGAACAGCCCTTCCCTCCATGGCTCCAAGCAGCACTTAATGGACTTTTGATTAAAGTGACCAAGTTCACTTAAAGCCCTTTTCAGATACAGGGTACATAGCAGCCGCACATAATTGTCTAAAGCTGTTTATCTAGGGTAGAGGGGAAGAAGCAGGAGGAGAACAGGCCCAGCTGTCCCAAAGCAGACTCAGCATAAGAACTTTCAGCTCACTGCAGGGCCTGGACACCCAGGATTTCACTGGACCTAGAGCACAGGACTCTCATCGCCACTGCTGGGAATGAGGGTCTCCTAGTGCTTCCATGCTCTGTCAGGGCATCTCATTATGGCTCTGAGGTGGACGTGCAAACTCCAGCCCCCTGAAACAAGGCCTACATGATAAATGTACTGTGCCACGCAGCAGTGCCCTCCACTAGGTCACATGGCTCTGCACAGGCTGCCTCCTAAATTGGAAACAGTAGAGCCAGGTCCATGTGGCATTTTGGGCTGGCTAATTTGCACTGTTGGGGCAATTTGCTAATTAGTTTGCCCTGCTGCTGATTCAGTTTGCCCTGCCCTGCTGCTGATTCTCCAAGCTAATTAGTTTGCCCTGCTGCTGATTCTAGAGGCAGCTGGCACAGAGGAGGCTGGAGCCAGGCACTGTGTAAGTTTATGGCACAGACACAGTCTGTCCTAGAAGCAACTCGGACCCTGATCCAAATGGATCAGAAGGACTCCTGGTCTCTTCTCAAGGTCACCAGTTCTGGGTGTTTGTCCCCAGTTTCCCCTAGTGGAAAGAGTAGGGGCAGGGATTTGTACTGTGCTCTGACAAACTGGTTTTGCAGGACTGGGGGCAGGATAGCAGGTATGTAAACCACCCAGTGACCTTCTAGACCCATCTCACCCCCATTCTGGGAATTTTCTAGGGAGTTTGTTTTGCCTTAATATGACCCTCCCATGACCTAAGGCTGGGCTGGCGTATCAGCAGCATCCAGCTGCCTCTGAGGCCAGGCCTCTGCCAGACTAGCACAAGCAGAATAACCTCTGAGCTATCCCAGCTTGTATGGCCCCTAAATAGTATCTCTACCTCTTCCCTGCCCCCTTTGCTAAGGCTGCAGTGGGGGAGGGGTACTTTGGCTACACTGGCTTGTGACCAGGGAGATCTGATGGTCTTCAGCCTCTGTGAGCTGCCTGAGCAAAACAGATATGGCCCCTTCACATTAAACCTGGGGGCATCTGTGAAGGACAGGAATCCCCTGGGGTGCTCCTCAGGGCTAGAAACCAGTTCATGCTGCAACACTGCTCAGAACCAGGGAGTGAGGCCGGGGGGAAGCCCTTTCTGCACTTGCACACATGCCCTCCTGGTCTGTCCTGAACCCAAATCTTCCAGTGTCCTGAAGCATCCTTGAATGAGCACTTTGGCTGTCTCTGCTGCTGACATAACTGGGTGATTGGGTCCTAAGTGGCCACACCTAACGGCACATTTGACACTATACTTACTGGTGTTATGCTTCTCTACTGGGTCACTAGGGTTTCCTGGACACCCTGTTCCATTGTTTTGTGCTGCAGCAAACTCAGCCTCACTATGAGGCTTTCCCGGTACCTCCCCATCTGTAAAAGGCAGGTTAAGATGCTGCCCTTCCTCAGAAACTGCATTCAGATGTACCAATGTAGACTGCAGTGTAAGGGTGAGGCACATCTGCCCCTGCAAAAGGGTGTCTCAACCCTATTTTGATAGCAAAAACAGTATCCATGATGGCTTTCAGTTCAGGACTGGGTGACTCACCTGTGCCATGGAGAGAGAGGAAGGAGCAGCCCTGTACTAAGCACAGCTCCTGGCAGAGCTCCACCACTCCCTGCAGCTAACGGGGCTGCTGGTCACCATCAATAGGTTTTGCATCAAGCCCATATGCTCTTTGTCAATGGGAAGCTCTTAGTATTTTTAGTTCCTCTCTCTCCATAGCATTAAAATGCATCGGCTGAATTTATGAGTCGAATTCGAAATCAAAGGGCTTGAGACTGTGATGAAAACAGCTCTCCCATCATCCTCTGGGCCAAATGGACACATTTGCTGCATTTTCCTGGAAAGCATGAATTATTTAGCAATAGTGTAGTGGGGGCTCGGGGAGGGGGATGGAAGGAGATGAAGCCTCCATTATTCCTGTATGATTTAATGAAGATGTCCCAATAAAATAAAATAAAATTTAAAAAAAGCCCAGCTGCCTCCGCAAGGCACTCTGGATGGGGCAGGATCGATTTGTCTTGCATCTATTTCAGCATTTTATTGCTGAAGAGGCATAGGGGGAAAAGAAGGGAACTTTTTA
>JAGPOW010002791.1:37883113-37896327 GCA_030014935.1 Caiman crocodilus
AGAGCCATAAAACCCAAGTGCCTTTCAGATCACAAGTCATTTCTCTGGCCTGGCACGACCTCCCATTCACTGTGCTCTCCCCCTACAACCTTGTTCGCTCACTCTAAACAGAGGACTTTGAAGAATTTGAGACTTGCTTGTTGCTTGGCTTGTTTCCCACCAATGGTATAGCAGAGGACTATAGCGGCAAACCCAAAGAGTGACTTCAAAGGAGCCTTACTGCATGATGGGCAATGAGAAGTGTGTCCAAAAGACTGGAACCTGGGTTGCATGGCTGACCACAAGATGGGATGATTACAAGCAAACACATTGTATAAGTGATGCTTTAATGTGTAAGCCTAGACCAGCACATTCTCCCTTACTGAGAGCTGAAGCAGGCTGTGTTCTAGTGAAAGTCTTCCAAGCTGTCCCAGCCCTAGCACATCCTAACTGCAATGAAACAGTGATGCTGACTCTCCTGGCATGGCTCATCTGTTGATTGCATAGGGATTTGTAAAGGACGGGTCCATGAATCCCACTGCACAGAAGACAGAAGAGAAGCAGGTACTTGCCCAAGGACAGAACTATGCCAGGCCAACCTCTTCTAAAGGGACTGGTGATTTTGGGTTTTGAAATGATCCACCAGAAAAGGGCTTTGTTGCCAAAGGGGGCATGATAAGCATACTTTGACAGTCAAAACCCTGGAAAGCATCCCAAATTGGGAACCCCAGAAAGGAGATGCTCTAAACCATTAATCACTTTGGTGAATCTTGGTATAGATCTCTTGACCCAATGCAGTGGATCTCTTGACCCATTGCACCCATGCCGTCTGTAGGTAATGCCTATGCTAGTTATGCTCAGCTCTAGAGCAGAGAGCTCTTCCTAGCACATGCTGTAAACTGGATAGACTACCAGAATGAAGCCAAACTGAGAAGTCATCTCTGCAGCCCCTCAGGTATCAGTGGTCATAAGAGATGTGCATTTGTTGCCTTTCATAGAGCAAGGAATCCAGGACTTGAGACAAGTCCCATCTTGCTACCTGCAGTTTAGTGACACTGATGACCACAGCATGAGTGGAGAGATGGTGTCAATAGCTGGGGTCTGTGACTCCAGGTTGTTTTGCTCACCCTGTTATAACAGCATGTGGTGTTTAGCACAGGAGGTAAGAAACAGTAGTCAGAGGCCAATGAAAGCATCATACTTTCCCTAGCTGGACTCAGCTCCCATTCTGCTCACAGTGTCCCCTGTCGCACAACAGAGAACCTAGAGGGTGATGAGCTCCTCTGACCCCAATCTTTCACAAGCCTATCAGTACCTTTTATGAGTACTGCCTATCCTGATCTCCACCCACCCCACCTCACTGCTATACCATGGTATCTCCGCTTGTAATATCCATGAGGCCTTTGTACTGGACATATCCAAAGTCTTGTCTCACCTGCCTTGTGATATGGTATCACCTTGCTCATGTGAAATATGCCAGAATAATTTAGAAGAATCTTGCTCTGCTGAAGGAACTCTGACAGCAGAGGGTCCTCCCCCTTGCCCATTACAGGAACTATAATGTGTCCATGCTGAGGTCATTACTTTGTTCACATACGGTGCTTAAAGGGGAATGGTAGATTGAAACCATATCTGAGACTTGTTTTGGCTTTTTTGTGATGCACAGCGGAGAAGCCTGGACTTTCTCCCCTGAAAAGCTTCTCTGCATATTTTTACAAACAGGTCCTTGCCTCACTTTCTTTGTTGAGGGACCATGGCAAGGTCTTGGGGAAACCCATATAATGTAACCCTAGACTTCAACCCAAGCGAGGCCAGCTGCCGCCTCTGGGAATGGTGAGTGCTGGCCCAGGAGGGGACAAGAATCCCATATACCCTTGGATGTGGGTAAGGAGAGTCTAAGCTGGGTCTCCTGCCCCCATGTCACAGTGCTGCTTGTGCCCTCCAGGGTTTTAGGGCAAGTTTCCCAGCAAAAGGGAAAGGTTAATAGGTCTCCCTTACTCCCAGCGGAAAGAAAATAACCACACAGAAAAAAAAATGCTTTAAAAAGCCTTGCAGTGTGTCTGGCAGGTGACCAAGCAGCAGCTGCAAAGTGCAAACCAAGTCTCCTTGTGTGAGACTACCTGAGCAGCCATGAGAAGCAAAAAGGTTTGGGTGTTGCTAGGGGATGCTGCCCTTGGCTTTCCAAACTGCTGGGATGGAGGTAGATTTTCCTCTGCTTTTAGCTTCCAGACCTTTCTTGAATTAAAGTGACAAGCAGACAGAGTGAGCATGAAGGAGAAAACAGGACTCTGCAGACCCTGGCAATCCATCACTACACACGCTGATAAGTTGTATCTTTAAAATCACTTGCCCGACATTCCCTCCTCATAAAACTTCCTTCCCTCTCCTTCCATCAGTAGCTGACAGGCATCCCTTGTGGGAAGGGGGAGATGCTAAGTGGATTAGCCCAGTTTGGAACGTCGTCTTGCTGTAGAGCAGCGATTTGTCATGAGCAAGAGAATTTCCTTCAGCTGTACTTCATAAATAATTCACGGGTCAGGTTCCTCCCCCCACCTTTCCCTTCCTTGGTACAATCCTCCTCCAGTTGTCATTCCCAGCAGGAGGCATCAGACTAATGTGTATCCAGGAATATGCAAATAGCTTCCACAGGAGTTTGCCCAAGGACCCAAACAACCTTCCCTTAACTTGTTATGCCATCTGTTTAACAACTTCCCCTTAACTAGTTATGGCATCATTTGTGGTTCCATGACTTTGGGAGATACAAGTCAGGAGACATGATCTCTCTGTACAAGTACCACCAAAAAGGCAGAGTCAGGGCTAGGTTTGGGTACTTCCTAGCTTCAGTTTGGTTCTGAGAGACCCTTGCTCAGACACAGCACCCATCAGGTGGGAAGATTCTGTGTGTCTCCTGGGTCTAACAGTGGCAGTGGATCAGATCACAGGGGAGAGAAGGAAACAAAATGCAAACCAAACCTCAAGCTCTCAGTAGTAGAGGGAGCTGGCACTCAGAGACCTGGATCCCACTATGAAGGCTCATTTAGCTGCCCTGGCCCTAGTGAAATGTTAAACTTCTCCCAAAGGCTGCATGCATGATTTTATTTCAGTTTAAAATAGGCAGATTCTGGTTTAGGTAACATAGATCAGAAACAGGTTTAAACTAAGCTGAAATGGTCTCCTCAAATTGAAATGAGTGTGCACACCAGGATTAACTAACCTGTTTCATATTTGGGTGTAAAAAGAATCCTGACTAATCCAGTGCAAGGTTGCCCAGCCCCGCCTCTCCCATTTACATCATCAGCATCTATTCCAACTCTTGTACCATCGTGTCTTTGCTTCCCTCTCCTTGTACTACTTGCTTTCTGATATGTCCATTCTTCTACCTCCCCAATGACTCATCTCAGCCTTCACTTCCTCTTTCTCACCTTCTTCATGCCCATCCTCCCAAACAGTCCTTCCCCTATGCCTTATCTGCATGGGCTTCCCATGGGCTTCCCATGACCTTGTGGGGCCCCTCACCTGGACTGCAGGTGCTCCAGCTGCACTTGGAGATTTTCACTATGTTCTGTCTGCTCATCCAGGGACCTCTGCAATTTCCGGGCCTGGTTATGGGCTTCATCCAACTGCAAAGCAGACAGAAACGCAGCTGTCTTCAGCTGATGGCTGAAACTAGCAAAAGCAGAAAGCCAGAGTCCTTCACACTCCATTACCCCAAGCACTGCCACAAATATGGTCTGCAGGATAGTCCATGGGTTTGAGAAGTGAGGATGATGCCTATGGAACAGCTGACCAGGGCAGGAGGTGAGAAGGCAGTGGCACTGAATTACTTGGATGTTTGGATTTGTGTGTTGTTTTTGGCCTCTCTCGATGGCTGGATTGACATGAGACTGGATAGCTGGCTATTAGTCATAGGCACACAGACCATCCCTAAGTGATGATTCAAATCTCATCCACATTCAAAGTTGTTATTTTTTTAAGGTAGTTGGGTGGCACATGTGAAATGAACTCTCTACAGGCTCACATAACCAGAATTTCCTCTCCTATGGCCGGCAGACAAGCCAAGATGCCTTGGCTGCCCTTTTGCATCTAGATGTGGTTTCACAAGATCAGCATGAAGACTTGTTGGCAGTTTACCCACACAACAGGCACAGAATGGACCAGCAACACCATACACCTTCCTCACTACCAATCTAGAGTGGCTATCTTGAGGGATGACATCAAACCTTGTCCAACAAGAATCAGTTACCGGCATAGACAGTGACCTGCCCACTAGGAACTGATTTGACAAAGATCATCCAAGAAGCCAGACCTCCACTAGAACATCCTGTGGTGGGAAGTGCCAAATCCAGACTAGAAGCCTTTCCAAAAACCAGACCAAAGCTAAACTTTGGACCCAACATAGGGGCGATCAGGAGAGATTTAAGGTATGTCTATATTAGTTTAAGCTGTTCTCATTACTCCTGCCCCCCACCCCACTCCTCCTCAACTACTTTTAAGCAGCAGCCTTGAAAGCAGTGTAGAGATAGCATAGAGCCACCCTAAAGCATGGTTTCTCAACCCATGGTACGTGTACACCTGAGGGTATGTGAGACATAGGCAGGGGGTACACAGGTGCTGAAAACCCCTTTAGCAAGGGAGCGACAGTGTTCTCCCTGCCACCACCAGGTTTGTGTCCATCCACTCACTCCACCCTCTCAAGCCAGACACAAGCTGCTGCAGGAGGGGGAGGGCAGGCACATAGATACCCATGCACTCCCTGCCAACCCAGCCACAGGCAGGTAAGTTTCTTTCTTTATCCTGCCTGGGCTTGTGGGGAGGTGGGGAAGGCAGACCAAGACCCCCACAGTACAGGAGGGAGTGTGGTAGGGGCAGGTCGCTGCCCCGTGCTCTCCTGCTCTGTGGAGATTGCCCCATGACCCGGCTTGCCTGGGGCCCTGTTCACTACATGGAGGAGGGAGCAGGCTGCTGCTGCATGCTGGGGCTGGCAGCAGCACCGGGCTCTTCCCAACACTGGGGATGGGCTGTGGTGATAGGAGAGGGGCTGCCACCAGCCCAATATTCGCTGTAGCCCTTCTCAACCTGCCCCCCCAGCACCACCACTGAATGCTGGGAAAAGCCTGGTGATGCTGCCAGCTCCCACCTGTAGCCAGCCTGGGCTCGGGGCAGCTGCAACAGGCAGCAGGCAGGCTGCAAACAGCTGCCCTGGGCTCCGCTGTCCCAGCATCAGCTCTATGCTGCTGGCAACTGCATGGGCACCTCAGAGCAAAGAGCAGGTTTACCTCTGCTGTCCACTCTGAGGTGCATGTGCAGTCACCACCACCTCCGGGGCTGCGGAATCTGGTGCAGCTGTTTGCAGCCTGCCCGCTGCAGCTGCCCAGAGCCCAGGCTGGCTACAAACAGCTGTGCTGTGCTCCCAAACCCAGCATCAGCTCTGTGCCAGCAGCAACTGCATGCACGCCTCAGAGCAGAAAGCTGGGATAAGGTCTGAGGCAGTGCAACCCTCCCCCACTCTGCTCTGAGGCACATGTGCAGTTGCTGGTATGAAGCGGATGCTGGGGCTGTGGAGCCTGTTTGCAGCCTGCCCGCTGTCTGCTGCAGCTGCCCCAAGCCCAGGTTGGCTACAGGTGCAGGCCAGCAGCAGAACTGGGCTTTTCCAAGCTGTGCTGCCTCAGGGCCCCCCAAGTCGTCCACTCCGATGTGTGCATGCAGCCACCAGAGCTCTGAGAAGCGATTTGCAGCTTCCTGGCTGCAGCTGCCAGCCCAGGCTCTGGGTAGCTGCTGCCAGCCACAGAGCCCAGGATGCCTGCAGCATGGCTTACAACCTCCCAGCTGCCTGCTGGGAACAGCCTCAGCTCCATGGCTGGCAGCAGCTACCGCCTTTTCTCTCTCTCTCTCTCGCCCTCTTTTCCTCTCTCTCAGCCTCTTTTCCTCCTCTCAAAACTATGGAAGCATTGTGCGATGCTTCAAATTCCCCAGTAATAATTTGGCATGCCACACTTTGCACGGCACTGGGTTCAGCCCCCTAGCTTTGGCCAGCATCACCCCAGCTCAGGTACAAACTTGAGTTGTGCACCCCTTAAGTAAAAGATGGTAACCCTACCCACACCAGATCAGACATCTGTCATATCACCGCCTTATATACACAGCCCGTCTTCCAACATAGGGCACACATTAGTCTATAAATATCAAATCCCATGGAAAATTGAGTGTTCATGTCCTTATTAAATTTTTCAAAAGTTAGGGGGTACTTGCTGCTTAAAAGGTTGAGAAACACTGCCCTAAAGTATCTTGTGATACCCAAGAGGGAAGGCTGATGGTCCAATTTGACCTTCCATTCAATGAAGCAACAAAGCTGCTGAATCCCAGCCCAACATTGTCCTTCCTGTCTAGTTGCTACAACCAGGTCCCCAGTGGCATCACAGTACTTTCTCAGCCTCTGATCAGACCAGTGGGCAACCAGCAGGACCTCAGGGACTGGGGGTCACTGCTGCTGATCAATGGGGACACGTGAATGGCCAGCCTCAAATCCCAGTTCTTTGCTGAGGGTGACTCCACTGGACTCTGCAGGCTCCCACCCCCCTGCACTGGAGTGACAGGCAGGGCATGTGTGCACAGACCAACCTCATCCTCTGCCTGGGCCAGCTCCTTCTTGAGTTCCTCCACTCGCAAGCGCAGCTTCTTCACCTCACCCTCATGCTGCTCCACACGGCGGTTGGCATGAGCCAGCTCTGCTGTCTTCTCCTGGTATTGCTTCTTCAGCTTGGTATGGATGTGCTTCAAGTCAGCCAGCTCCTATGAGGGGGTAGAGGTGATTAGGGCATAAGTAGTGCTCAGGTCAGAGCGGGCGCAAGAAATGTGTGATTAATCCATGGGATTGATAACCCTCTGGTGTCCTGTGGCCTCTTGAAGGCTCTCTAAGCATGCACACATGCTAGTAATGAAGTGAGATTCCTACTGCCTCCCCACTTAGTTGGCTCAGCACAGTTATTCCTCTTTTAAAGATGAGGAAACTGAGTCACAGACAGGGGACATGACTTACTCAAGATCACATATAGCCACTGAGCTCCAGAAAGGAAACTGAGCTCAAGTCCTGTACTCTAACCACTGTGTCTCATCTGTATTTTCTTTAGTAAACTTGGTCCACCTGATTTCTTAAAGTGGTAGGTCATAAATGGATTTCAGGGGGTTACAATCATAAAGAACAGAGGTTATAGATGGGCTGACTTGCTGGCAATGCCACCACTGCCTGACATGAGAGGAGCCGGGATCTCTTCTCCCACCCATTCAGGGCATCCCATGTCCTCTGTATAATCCTGCCACACTGAACATGTACATGTGAACAGGACCATGCCTCCAGAGCCTGAGCTAGAATTAAGGCACTACTGTCCCAAGGCTGTTGAGAAAGAAGCAAAGAGTGGGGCTGGAAGTGTTAAGCAGGGACATGGTTTTATTACCTAGAAGACCAAAGCCAGCTGGGGAACAGTGGGAAGAGCTGTAGGCACCAAGTACTCTCTGGTATCAAAGGGTCAAGTTCACTCTTGGCCTGTGGGGTTTCTTTAGGCAACAGTCTTCTCCTGAGGTCCTGACAGCCAAGCCCCACTGTTACTGGTGATCATGCTGGGATGTCAGGGCCTGCCCCTGACAGCCTCACCTTGTTTTTCTCAAAGAGCTCAGTCTGGATGGTTTTGAGATCAGTGTCCAGTGCACTGGCTGTCTGCCGGCGTTTTCGGGCCAGCACCTCCTCCAGGTCCTCAATCTGAGCCCGCAACTTCTTGTTTTCCCGCTCCAGGTTCAGCTTCTCTGTCTCAAGGCGCTCGCGCTTCCCCCATTCTGCTGCATTCTCTGCTTGCAGCCTCTCCATCTGGGAGGGCCGGGGTGGGGATGGACAGAAAGAGAGACAGAGACACACATATGCCATGCCAAGCCAGAGGGTAACCGTGTATTAGTTACTAAAGGTCAACCCAAGTAGCCCACAGAGGTGCCCTTCCTGTGCATGATGTTATCCCTTCTCCTACCACGGGCCTTTGTTAGGACTAGAACTCAAGGTCAAGACAGAGGCCTCTTCCACTTTAGCCACTGGAGTAACTCCCCTGCCTGGCAGCAGAACAGTTCTCTTTTCCCTGTGGGCCAGGCATGAGAGGGAGACATCACTTGACTGGTGGTTATAGGAATTTCCCCCATGGAAATGCAGAACCTCAACCTCAGTCCAAGCTGGATTTGGGAAACGTGCACATGTTGGAGGCTCACTGATAAGCAAAGCATATGGACAATAGGAGTCAACCCAGCTGGCTGCTGGCCCAGGGTGTTCCAGTGTTAACATCCAGGGTGTATGCACTCAGTGCAGCCATGGATTAATCCTGACACTAATACAAGAAAAACCAACATCTATCTTCACTCAGCTACTCCTCATCTCCATTCTACACTCACTTGATACATGGGGCAGTCTAAACTGGACCAGAACCAAGGCAGATGTGCCCTAGCAATCTGTTGCACTTCTGAGCCTCCACACCCAGCTCTGCCAGCAGCCTCAACTCCAAGCTGCGCTCTTGGTTATTACCAGCCCACAGGGGTCTCTGCCAGTGCCCCTCTATCCTGACCTGCAACACAAGCTGTCCCAGTCCTGTTGCTCCACAGCTCTGTTGAGACTCTCAGCCCCTACCACAGAACTCCCTGATGTCCCAGCCTTGGCTCCTCACATACTTGTCAATGGTCTCCTGTCCTGCCCTGCATTTGTCCACCAGGCTCTGCCAATGCGTCTCTACCCTGACCTAGAGCACCTCCTGTCGTCCAAGACACTGCTGTGCTGACTGTCCAGAACCCAAGTGAGGATGTGATGCTCAGGACAGTGTGGGGTTGGCCCCTCTTCCAAATCCCACCCTCTTTACTCTTTAAGATCAGCCTGAATTTGCCCCTCAGAGTCTCATCTGCCTCTCTTCTTTAGTTCTGTGTTGTTCTCTACTCTCCCAAATGCCTCCAGTCCCTTCTGCTGCCTGGGAAATGCCTCCGCCACTTCCAAGATTCAATGAAAGACCTATTTCCTCAGCAAAGCATTCAAGCTCTTGTGACACCCCACACTCAGAGGGAACTTCATTTTGTTTTGTTCTGTTGTTTTTCCCAGGAGCCTATGCATCATAAAGCAGGGACGAGGCCCTGGTATCCAAGTGGCCCCCATCTACTACCGACCAACACCCAGTACAGTCAGACTGCTCTCCAGTCGGGTAACATGGGGAGCCCTGAAGCAGAAAGGCAGGATTGTCCCTCCTCTGCTAGAATGGATGGCAGTACTGAGCTACCTTGCATGGGTGCTCTAAGGCTAAACACATTACTGAATAGGCAGTGCTCAGGGATGGGGGCTGTATTCTCTACCCTGCTTCTACTGGTTCAGGCTATTCTGTTAACAAAATTGGGTTGAGATGATGAGATCAGGGGTCTGGATGTCCCATTCTCACTCCTCTTCTTGTGAGTTGAGCCTCCAGAGACTTCTAGGAGCCTGAAGCATTTCAGCCCTAAGGGGGCTGATGCTACCTCCTGCATACACCCCACACCCTCACCTCTGTGCGAAGCTCTGCCAGCTTCTTGTCCATGCTGGAGCGGGCCCCCAGCTCATCCTCCAGGTCCTCTGAGATCCGCCCCAGTTCATCCTGGTGGAGCTCCTTCAGGAT
Source organism: Caiman crocodilus (assembly GCA_030014935.1). Classification (NCBI taxonomy): domain Eukaryota; kingdom Metazoa; phylum Chordata; order Crocodylia; family Alligatoridae; genus Caiman; species Caiman crocodilus. The sequence continues at coordinate 37,892,752 of JAGPOW010002791.1, forward strand.
GTTCAGCTATAGGGAGATGGAGACATGCAGAGGGGGTTCTGCAGCCTACTTGTACTGTGGACCACCATAGTGGCATTAACTCCTGGCTGAATAGGGAACCAGCAGGTGTGAAGATATCACAGGAAACAGCCTGGGACTCCTGCTTCCTGATAGAGACCTGGAAGGACGTGGGACGTAGCTGCACTCACTGGCATTTGAACCCACTCTAATGCCACACACTCTGCAGGAAATCCTGCCGCTGCAGCAGATCAAGGACTGGCCTGCAGATGTAGGATGACTGGCACCTCTGAGTGGGCTCACAGTCACTACATAGGCCAGTAAGGAATTGTCTCCTGAGTGAACCCTGTCCTGCCCCTACCTTCTGACTCAGTGACTGTAGCAAGGACACTCAAGTCAAACTTTACTAAGGGCCACTGGCAAGGAGCTACTTCTGATAGAAGACTGCTGCTGGGAGGGGAGGATCTGCTCCAATTGGGTGTGATCTGCAGCACTTTTGCAAGCAGGAAACCAAACTAACTCTGGATTAATAAATGGCCCTGCAGTGAGGATGTAGGACTCACTGATCAGCTTTTCAAATCCTTTTTTTTTTGCTCAATAATGAATTATAGTGAGATTGCCCTGGTGGGCTGCATCTGGCCCATGGAACGTATGCTGTCCACCCCCATACTACCAAGGAGCTCACTTACATACCTAGTTAAGTCAATGGTGCCAATTAATGCTCTTCTCAGGCTTTGTGGAATGGTTTCCTGGAGCAGGGCCTCCCTCTAGTGGATACTAAACATTAGCTATCTCAGGTTACTCAAGACAGAGAAACACGATGAAACAATCTCCCACCTCCCTGTAACCTCTGGACTTTCAGAAATGGCCACTTAAACTGCGCATGCCTCTCCTCTCTGCAAGCACAGACAGGATCATGACATATCTGAGCAACTTTCTGTCCCTGGCTCCTCTCTGGGACTTGGGGCATGTTTGCATGGCACTGTACAGTGCTCAAGAGCACTACTGAGAAAACAGGCTAGAACAATGGGCAACTGTTTTCCTGAGCTCACCTGATCCCCGCAGTGGTGCTGGGTGCACACCTAGAAGGAGCTACATGGCATGCGCAATGCAGGACAGATCAAATTCCTCAGCACTGTTGGACGTGATAGAGGCATCCCTGGGACAACTGGGATGTGGTCAGACCATCCTGCTCACCTGTTTGAGCACTTCTTGCTTGTTTTTGTTCAGCTCTTCATACTTGATTTTCCACTGGCTGAGCTCACCCTCCAGCTTCTCGATGTTCTTGCTGAGTGACAATTTATCCCTAAAACAGAGGCAACAGGGTATGGGGGGACAAGATCTAATAGAGCTAAGATAAGGCTCCCACTTCTTCCAGCACCTGGCTCCAGGGGGATCCCAGGGACTCAAGTCTACTCCTAGGGGCATACATCTTTTAAATGGCACCCTAAAGACCACTTGTGGGCATGCCAGATTGCAAATGGTACCATGGGTGATGAAATGGACTCTGCAGTCTTGGGAGAGAAGGATTATTTTCTTCCTAGGGTATCAAAGAATATATCTACATCTACAAGAGTGGAGATAAGTCATTTGCCCATTAAGACTGTTGGGAAAGACTCTCAACTGGTGTAAACCAGCATAATACCTTTCAACTTATTGGCAGTTATTTTTTTTCCGCAGATACCGGCCGTGAGTTTAGGTTTGGTTTGCATAAAACTTCCCTTTGGCTTGGTCAACTGGATTTTTCTCCATTTGAATTTTGGGCCCAAAAGCTCAGTGGAAAGCACAGAGCTCCCCCGGCTTCAGGCTGTTCACAGGAGCAGCCATGAACCACATCATATGTGTGTTAGCTTGAGATCACTTGAGGGGTCTTCAAGTTTAGGGAACCTGAGAGTCAAGCAGCCAGCAGGTGCTTGATTGTGGCAACCATTTTTAAACACTGGCTGCCTATATAAATATAGCAGTTTTCTGCTGGTAGTAAAGGCAGAAACATTGCCTAGCTGAGCTGCAGCAGGAACAACCATGAGGTAAGGGCAAGAACTGATGGGGATGGCTAGGAGGCTCTTGGTCTTGGGCTTGACCTAAAACTACACCCTGCTGGGAATGGGTAGCCTGGTAGGGCTTCTGGTGGTGTGAGAGTTCCCAGGAAGTGCCAGGCCAGTTACCACCTTGGTGAAAGGTAGGTTGGGGTGCCTTAACTCTTATCCCCAAAACTGTGGGTACAGCTATGGCCACCTGAGCCCAAACAGGGATAAGATCCAGATGGGGCCAGGCACAGGAGAGGGAAACCCTAAAGCCCTGAAGGATGGGGTAGATGTGTAACCCTACAGAGGGGGTGGTAGGGAGGGCCTAGAAGAGGATTGAGTAGGGCTGAGGGTCAGCCTAAAGAGCAGCCCAGATGGGGTGTGCTAAGTAGGGGTGTGGGACAGCCTGAAGGGCAGCACATGGGCCAACCCCCTGGCAAGCAAGTTGAGAAGTGTGGAGCCCCAGAAAGGAGGAACAGAGGGCTGGGGGCCCAGTGTATATTTATGTGAAGCTGCCCCAGGAAGGGCCAGGGCAAGCTTGGCTCAGGTCAGGAACTTGGCGGGCCATTACCCAGGTGAAGGTCATAGGAGGGGCCCAAAAGACTGTATGTCTGCCACCCAAGGCATGATCTAGATAAAGCCTATGGCCTACAGGAGCCACTCCAAGAGAGAGGAGGGCAGGACAAGTTCTTGATGTGAGAGGGGGTAGAGTGCGAGAGGCCCTAGTGAGAGGAGGGCAGAGTGAATGTGCATGGGCAACTGGTGCCACCTTAGTTGCATGCCTTCCCCAGCGACCAGTCAGTGACCGGTGGGGTCCCCTTGCAGCTGATTCTGTTTTGAGAACAGCAAAGTTGTGGCAGGTGAGATTGGGCAGACTGCCCCATAGAAGGTGGGTGGGCCGGCATGAGACCTGGCTTCAAGAGCTGCCCCCGTCACACTGCGGCACATCTCAAGTTCAGCGCCTAGCTGCCTAGGCTACATATTAGCCTCCTGCCCTGCCTTGTGTGTCACATGACTGCACAGGAAGTGATGTAGCAGGATGCACTCACTCCCGCTCTTTCAGCAGCACTTTCTGGGACTCATCCAGCCTCAGCTTCAGGGCAGTCACTTTGGTGGCATCTTCCTCAATGACACTCATGTCCTCCCAGAGCAGTCGGTTCCTCTCCTGGCGGGTGAAGGAAGTCCGGACACTGACCACACTCCGCTGGTCCCATTCAGACCCTTCTTGTTTGCTCTTCAGTATGTTTTCCATCAGCTCAAACTCCTGGAAGGATGCATGTTAGCCATGAAGAAGGACCGTCACAATTGTGCTGTGGTGTGCCAGAGCTTTCTCAAACCATCCATACAGACACAGCAGAGACCCAGCAACCTACCAGCTTCCTTCTCCCACCCCTTATATTATTTGAGACCACCTCTGCCCAGCTACTATTACTGTGGCCCTGCCCCCTGTCATGTAGGCTACTCAGGAACCCCCTGGATTTCCCCTTGCTGTGCAACCTGTGCCAATAGCATGTGACCCCCACCTCCCCAGCCCTCACTGAGATGCATGGAACCC
>JAGPOW010002791.1:37896427-37932466 GCA_030014935.1 Caiman crocodilus
GTTTCCCCTGCTGTGGCAGTGAGAGAGGCAGCTGCTGGGAGCCATGACCTGCATATTCACCACCTGTGGTTTGCATGCAGTCTGTGGGCTGTTAGCTGGACAATCCAACCGATAGATCTGTTTTGCTGTGAATCACGAAGATCCTGGTTCAACAGGGTCAATCTCTACGGCATGGGGACCCCAAGACCAAAGTAGTATGCGTGCCTGGACACAGAGGGATTTCAGCGCTTCCTGCAAATCATGGCTGGGCTGCACAACTACTGTACAATGGAAGGGGTGTGGCACCCAGCAGCCTATCAGCCAGCCTTATAACTACCATGTAGGTGAGGCTAGTGGACTCACCTTGTACCAATGTAACCATGCCACAGGAATGTGGGACTGGAAGGGGCTTTGGGGGCCTTAAAGTCCAATCCTCTGCATTTGTAAGCAATTGTATAAGTCGCAAACGAATAACAAAATCCTCTGACCATAGCCACAAAGCTCCTCATAAAAACCCCTGCAAAGTGCAATAGTTAAAGAGGAGGGGAGAGAAAGGATTCCCCCAGTGCCCTGACCACTGCAGTGGCAGGGAATCTGTTAGGACAGAATGTGAACAGATGCTCCTAGAAGAGCAATAGGCCCCAAAATACAAAGGAAAGCGCACTAAGGATGCATCTACATGTGCATTTAAGGTGCAGCAATAAACTTTGGCACATATTGTGCTGGAGTGTATTGCTCCTGGGCACAATGTTTCAACATACACCCAGGACTGCAGCACACTGAGCTGGGTTGGAGCAGCCCCAGTTTGCAGGTGTCCAGGGGTGAGCCTGCCAGCCTGGTGTTGCTCTGACCTGGCTCAACATGCTGCAGAGGAGCGGGTTGAGGCATGAGGATGTTTCAGTGTGAAGACTAGCTGGCAGGCAGCTTCCACACTGAAGCACCCTTGCTTGACCCAACAAGCCCTGTCAATGTCTACACGTGTGTTGCTATAGAGTAAAAAGCTCTGCCACAGGATAGTACTTGTATTTACAAAATACAAACCTATGGCAGAGTTAATTAGCTTCCTCTGTCTTAATAGCACTGCATGCATAGACACTGAGATGTTTATTGTGGCGTTAATTTGGCAACTGCAGTAAATGTCTCATGTTGATGCGACCTAGATGGTTACTCCAGTTTAGTTATACCACTTCAGTGGCAAAGAGATTTATCCTGGGATAAGACATTTTACCCCAGGACAAAATGCAGTTGTGGAGACATCCATGTCCACTGTTCTGGGATAAATTGTTAAAAAGTGTGCCAGATAAGAGGTAGTTAACAGTTTATCTCAGGATATTGCAACATTTGTCTGTACAGTTATCCCAGGATTGCATTATTGACCCAATGGCAGAAAAGCAGCCATTGTGTTGAGTGTTTAGTGAGCAGCACTTTATTTAGCTGCTCACTAAATACGGATTAGAAGGGTGATGTGTGTATATACGAATCCAGGGATATTTTTGTTCTGGGACAAACTCAGGTACAACCTGACCAGGAACAAATGCAACTTCTGATCCTATCCTTCCTTGCACTAAGTCAGTTAAAACCAGCACAAAACTGTGTGGCCAAGCCTACAATAATGATATTATTTTAGGCTAGCACTCTCCACCCTGAGTGGTCCCAGAGCTCTCCATTAACTGACTGCATCAGTCTTGAGAGCACAGGTTTAGGTTTAATATGAGCCCAGGAAACCTTAATTGTTTAAGTACAAGTATAATTTATCTTGATCAAATATAAAAACATTGCAAGTTGTTTTAGGTGGAAAGCCACCTAAAGCTTAAGTTACAAGCTTATGTCAGTTCCCCAGTTCTTTGTCAATACAAAGCTGAAATATTTTAAGAAATGCTGAGAAAGCTGCAGCAGCTGCCAGGAAGAGAATGCCAGCATGCAAGAATGTGTTGATGAGGTCAGTAGGTATTTTTATCAGAGATAATTTCTGCTGATTGTGAGCCTTGTGTCTGTTACCTCAGCTGGAGAGGATGCAGCAAAAATCCCCCACTGTCCCTGATTTTCCCAATTCTGAAAGAACATTTGATCTATGGTCAACTCAGCTGTTGTGGCAAAGGGTTATTCAGCAATCAATCTTCCCACCCTGATGTAAGACCTAAGTACTTCCCACAAATGAGATTGAGCCACAATGATGATCCCATACACTAGGATACATTTAACTGACCCCAAATCCACAAAAGAGGTCCTTGAGGAAGCACCCATGTGAAAATCCTTATTTAAGTTAAGCTACTGTGGGAAAGAACTGGGGCTCTTGCTATCTCCTGCCCTAAACAGCCTGAGCAACACACAAGTCCCTTTCCAGGCTATGCCATCCAGGGGAAGTAGTGAAAGACCTAAGCTGGGGAGACAGTCAGCCTGACCCACTTCCAACCTGAGGAAAGAGCCCACATAAGCTCTGACCAGCCAATACCACCTAGTCCTGGCTAGCAAATAACAATTGTGTGAGTTAAAGACATCAGGGAATGAAGCAAAAGTTCAAGCTCATAATGACCACCTTTGTTTTAATAAAGGGGCACTCATCTTCTCTTTTTCCCTTAGCATTGGTGATTGTGGGAACTCCTGCCATTGAATTGGCCAGTAGAGTTTGTAGTGCTATTCAGAAGATGTTAGTTTGTGTACTCTAACCATCACCTCTAAGCTAAATCTGTGGAAAGATTCTGAGCCAGAAAGAATTACTGGGTACCTAAGTAGACTAAGGCAGACAAGGTTCTTTGGGTAAATCTGGTATCTTCTATTAAAACAACTCAAATAGTTGGAATAATTCAAGTTGGGTATAAATACACTTCATCGGGCTGAGTTTGCAGAGAAGAATTTTTCCAACTATTTGAGTTGGTCTAATAAATTATATCAGATTTACCCAAAGAACCTTGTCTGCCTATGCCCTTAGACCAACACAGCTACAACCTATACCCATGTAAGTAGACTAAGGCACCTATGTGTGGTTCTATTCCACGCTGTTCAAGCCTTAAAAATCTATTCATGTATCTACTCATGTATCTACACCATCATCATTCTAACCCTTATGACAGGCTTTCAAAAAAGCAGCTAAGAGAAGAAGGATCTACCTACCTTGTATATTAGCTGTTTCTTAGGGACTTGAGCACCTAATAGGTAGAACAGTCTAGTCATTTGTGTTACTGTGATTAGGAGGGGAACAAAAGTAATATCCAAGTACCAAGACTGAAGGAGGAAGTGTTAAAGTTAAGTTGCCTGGGCACTCAGATCTTTGTACTTCTTTAATGTGCTCAAGACCAGATTATTATCTGCTTGAGCAAGTCAGCTTAGCAAAAGCCAAATACCAGAACAGATACCTGGGTCCTATGAACACTTAAATCTTTTATCTTTCACTAAATTACTACCTTATATTTGCTATACTAACTTGAAGTGTTTGACTAATGGGAAAATGCCTCTTTTCTCCCAAAACAATGCTAACACACAGTAATTTCTTCTCTATCGCTTCATGATGTAATGGTGATTACCTGCTGTCTTAATATAGCAACTGGCTCTCCTGATTTATCAATTTAATTGTAACTGACCTTAATTTGATCATTGCATTGTTCTTTAATTAGCTCAGTAAAGCTGTAGCAAATGAGCTCAGCAATATGCTTGCTTAGGTTTGTATCTGCTTGCTCATCTTTTTAAATAAAATACATAAAAAGGACATGGGAGCAGTCTATTCCCTTAAACTGTAACTTTATGAGTCACAGTGCAGGCCCCTCAGTCTCGCATGACTGGTGCCTGGGTAAGAATCTGAGTTTACCTTTTGGATAGAACCCTAATTTCAGCATTTATCAACAATGGAAGAAATTGATGCCAAATTGGTTTCTGTAAGGAAGATCTATTTCTATCTTAGCTGACTGCACCTAGCAGCTGATACAGAACAGGAAAGTAACCACATATCTTCTTCAGAGTGGCAAAAGAGAAGCTCTTTTTTCCCACCTAGTTTCTGCTATAAGTGAACATATATATGGATTTATAATTGCTTAAAGATCAAAGGGAACAAAATAATAATTTCTTGGGTGTGATTAACTGAAAACTAAGCGAATAGGAAAATCAGTGGTTCTTTAGCTTAGAAGTGTTTGCACAGCTTGCAGTGTTTTTACATCGCTATAATTCAACTGTGTACAAGTCTTGAGAAACCATCAGCTCTGAGGAGAAGATTGTTTTTCCTGTTGCCTCAGAGGAAGTCATAAAACAGCACAATGGAAGAGAAAGCCCTGAAGTCTACACCTGGACAAAGAAAACTAAGTACTAGTTCTTCCTGAGTCACTAGTACACCTAGTAACATTTATGCTTCCATTTGACATCACACTGCAAGTACACATCGACCCTGAGTCATCCTACATTGCCCTTGCTTACAAAGACAACAAATGGTTGTTTCATTTGTGTTGGAACAACTGCATGGAGGTACCAAAGTCTGGCTCACTGGAATGGGAAGGTAGGACCTCTGTCAGCTGCAGGAACCTCTTTAAATTATTAGGTACAAAATGACAAGTTCTCTACCTCCAAAAGGGACCTTTTAGCAAATTATTTATATATAGCTCCCTTTTGCTGGGTGGGTTTTATTATTGGTAGTGTATGAAGGAACCAAAGAAATGGAAAGTTGAAAACAGATCAACAGTAAGGTGTGGACACACAGAGGTGACTTAGCTCATGCCTTTGCTAAAGGGTTTGAGAAGAAGGTTAAGAAAAATGATGAGATTTATGAATGGTGACTCAGAAGCATAGATCCAAAAACTGTGAATCTGGAAAAAAAACGCTTTCACTCAGAACCTGAAAGAAGGTGCAGCGGATTTCAGAGAACTGAGGCTTATTTATTGAGGGCAACTGATTCTCTAAAGGAGTCACTGAGACCAGAAATCCATAGCAAATTTCTCTTGCATAGGAAAGTAGGTCCACAGAGAACCACTGTAAAATGTGGGTGGAGGCAGTAGCCAGGATGCAGAGAACAACTACCCAGAACAGCCCGGAAAACTAGATTTTGGCCAAGGGTATTGAGACTCCTATTATAGAACTATGCTGTCAGTGCCTTAGGGTCCATACGGTTTAAATCAAAGGGCAGTTTTAGAAGGTCTCATCCATACATACTGATTTGCACAGAACGCATTCATCTACCTCAGAAAGGTACGAGGCTGAGCTGATTCTAGGGATCCAGGGATAGAGTCACAGACTGCAGAGGCAGAGATTTCATAGCTAAAGGGGACATTCATAGTCATCTAGACTAATCATCTCTTCCAGCTTCTCCCTGCCCCTCAAGTCTGTTCCTATTCTGGATCTCACCCCAACCCAGCCTAATAATGGCACTAAATAACTTAGGCTATCTCCTCTCTTGGTGCAGGCACAGCAGACCTGGCCAGCTCTGGCAGCCCCTCTGCTGGCTTCCACCTTTTCTGTATTTTACATTCTGCTCAAAACCCACAGCCTGGGACCCCCAAATGGGAAGTACCTTAACATGTTCATTTATGTGACCAGGCAAAGTCCAATGGACACATTGACTTCTCACTATTTGAGCAGAAGGAAATTAAATTAACTTCAATTAAACTAACCCCCTTATGGGGATTGGCCTTAATGACATTTGAAGTCCCTTCCATACCTATAATTTTCCGATAGCCCCATGTAATTGCTGAGATTCCCCACAAACCATACACAGAGGTTGGGACATGCCAAGTTATGGCTGCCAAAACCTCTGCCTCTCTGTTGCATTACACTTTTACATCCAAAGACATTGAAAGTAAGGCCACAAAGAGCCATATGTTGCACTGAATCAGAAGAAGGGCAATTTGGCAAGTTATGGGTTGTATAGGTGAGGGAACAAGTGTACAGTAAACAAAGGTGTGAATTTAAAGTGCACTGGCTACTCCACATTACCTTCTTGTGTGGACACAGTGAGACAACGTTCTTTGGGTAAATGTGATATCTTTTATTAGATTAACTAAATAGTTGGGAAAATTGTTCTTTGCAAGCTTTTGGGCACAAAACCCTTTCTTTAGGCATATGGAGAGTCTGCTGATGGTGAATTGTGAGAAACACTTAGTGCATACTCAAGTGCCTCCAATGGGAGTTAGCATCCTAGTGTGTTTGCAATTCACACCTAGCTGACTTTGCACTAATTTCCCCATGTTGACAAGCTGCTATAGTTGCCATAGGAACAGAATCTTTGCATGCCCTGATTTTTGTGCACATAAAATTACCAGCTCAATGATCCACTAAAATAGGACCTTGCTTTGAATTCACAGAACCAGGGAAGTTCACTGCTTTCGATCAAAGCTATTTGACCCTATTGAAGAAGGACAATTCCTCTTAATTTTCTTTAGCAAAACTATCTATTCTTTTCACACTGCTCCTCTGGCAGATACTCCCCACTGAATGTATCTCAGATCAGTCATAATGACATGGCACCCCCTACACCCTGCACCTCTATTTATAGCTTGTTTTCATATAAATCCCCTGAACACCCAATACTGGATGCAGTGACTGACCCTGGCCCACAGAGGTCAGTATCACACACCTAAGCTCTGGGAACAGGCACACAAGAGGGGAAAGTGGACACAGCTGTTTAACCCACTGCAGCTCTAGAGTTAGAGACTATCCCTTGTCTCTGGATTTGGAGGGACTGAGGGGTCTGGCAGGAATTGCAGGACAGTGGGAATAAGCTAAGCCTGAAACAAAGGCCTAGCATGGCCCTCTGCCTGCCTGACAGTGGGAAGGAACAGTCATAAGCAGGGATCCTGGTTTTCTCTGTTTAAAAATTGCAAAATTCTCTGATTAAACCCTGCAAAAATCCATGATTAAAATGAAATACCATTATATATACATAGGTATCAACTGAACACAATGTTTTATTCATATATTCACAATTCTAAACAATTTGGAAGCTTACCAGTGCCTCAATCACTATAATAAAATAAATTCTAAGTACCTATAAATTTTGGTATTTTTAGCATGGAAAATCAGAACCCCCCCCGCCCGTCACTCACCAGGACACAGGTCCAGGCCCCTCGCTCCCAAGCTACAGCCCCCTGGGCCTGCTGGTGCCCCTCACTCCCACCCACAGTTCTCCCTCCCACCCCTGCCAGAGAGGGCCCCCAGCTACCAAGGCTACAGGGCCAGGGACCTAGATCTGCAGCCCCCTGCTCCCCACTGCAGTGCCCAAACCCTGGCTGCTGCCCCTAGGAGACAGCAGCTGCAGCCCAGCTTCTCCTCCCCCTCCCTCTCCCCCACAGCTGGAGCCGAGTCTGTGGTGGGAGGGAAGACAGGTGTGGGCTACCTGCAGCAGGCTTGGACTCCTTGCCTTGCTGCCCTCGCTCCATGGCCTCCGCAGCCCAGTGGGTAGGACCCAGTATGGAAGGGCAGAACAGGGCTGGATGGGGAAGCTCATTGTCGTTGCTGGGAGCTCCTCGCTGGCATAGCAGGGTGCCCTCTCCCTGCCTAGCACCAGCAAGGGGCACAACTCCAGGCTGCCACCCACACTGCTGTTAGGCGGGCAGGGGGCGTTTTACCAGGGCAGCACAGGGCTTGCTGCAGCAAGGACCTTCCCTGCCCAGTCCTGCCTGCTGGGCTATGAAGGCCCTGAAGGAAGGCAGCAGGGTGGGGAGCCTGGATCCTGCAGCAGGCAGCCTGCCCCCACCCCTCACACAAAGCTGGGTGGCATGTGCTTCCCAGAAGTGCACGCAGCTGCAAGGAGCCAGCCGCACCTCTTTGCCCCCCCAGATGAGCTGCTTGTGGCTTTATCCCCCTCTCTGCTGGGGCCCTACTGCTGCGCGTTCCGGCCCTGGGCCCCAAGCCCCACACACTGTCCCAGCTGGGCATCAGCCCTAACTCCAGCCTGGCCCAACTCACTCTTTCCCTCTCTCCATCCCTCCCTATAGGGGCCTCAATCCTTACTCCCCACCCCGACCAGAGTTACTTGCAGGAGTTGCTCTTCAGGCTGCAGAGAGAACACTGCCAGCCTGCAGAGAGCTCTTTGCAAAAGTGGAAAATCTGCGTATTTCTCGATTAAAATGACAAATCTGTGTTTTTCTGGGTTAAAAGAAAAAAATCCATGTTTTTTTTTCTGTTTTCCAACAAGAAATGGAAAATCTGGATCCCTGGTCATAAACTGTTTCTCAGATTGCAAGCCTCCAGCCTGTGATTCCTCCTGTGCCTGCCCTGTCAGATCAAGGTTGCTAGATCAGCATCAGGGAGGGCCAAGCCTGCCCAGGGGTGACTGACTCTTGTGAATGAAGAAGAGCATCTGAATCCAGTCTGTGCTCTGCTGGAAATGGGCTTGGGATCCAGCCCCTGGGAGAAGACCTGGCCTGGAGTTCCTGCTTGTTCTGGAATAGACACAGCAATGTGCCAGGATGAAAATTGTATTTCTGTCCCTGCTAGAAACAGGCATTGGCCTCCAGCCCTCAGATACCAGCTACCCTGTGGCATAGGAAGAGCTAGGCACCTGTCTTGATGTAGAAGAGCCTGAGTGGGGCCTATTCCCTGCAAGATCAGCCCTGTGCATTCCTCTATGCCATTGGTGACTGGCTTCTGGGAGTCAGGCCTAGCAACTACAGACCCTAAATTTAGTCTCTACCTGAAGCTGCAGGAAAATCTGAGCTGCATCTCCTTCCCCACCCTTTACATGGACATGGGGCACAGCCATTGAACAGTGCCACTTCAGGTGACCATATTTCCTTACTTTTAAAATGGCACTTTCTGCTCTCAGCCCTAGGGAGATAGAAAGTGTGTGTGTGGGGGGGCACAAAGTACTGTACAGTCCTTTCTTAAATGTCCCCCTGAGACCTCCAGCTGAAAACAGGACAAAACCAGTCAACTTGACTAAATCAAAAGGACACCCAAGACAGGTGTTTACTATGGGACTGTCCTTAGGAAAAGCAAGATGTGTGGTCACCATTAGCACTGACCCACTGGCTGGGACAAGCTGTTCACTGACAAAGGTGATGCAAATACATTTTTTCCTCCACTGAAAAATGCTGCAGCATTTAATAACCCTGCTTATTCTAAGGATGAACCTAAACCAGGCCAAAGAGAGAGAGGGGAAAGAGATTGGAAACCGAGGGGGGACAGACACTTCAAGGGAAGCATCAAGGGGAGAGGGTCCAACATACTGTTTTACAAAAGAAGATGCCCCTTTCTAAGAAGAAACATCATCCTCAAAGGCTTGTGAAACAGAGGTGCAACATGGAGTTTCTGGGTGGTAGCAGCTGGGCTGGCAGCACTAGCTATTCCTGTGCCCTTTCAAAATAAGCATCCAGGGCTGATTTCCCAGTTGCCACCCCTAGTTATGTAAAGTTGTGGGAGCTGTTTGTGGGAGATGTGCATACAGTCTAAGGGTTTGGGACATGGCTTGAAGTCCCAGCTAGGGGTGGATTTTGCTGTTCCATGCCCTGTCCTTGGGAAGGCAACGTGAGTCCTCCTGACTTGCATCCTGTCTGGGGCTCTGATGAGACATCAAGATAAATGGTCACATGGTCAGGGAGGTTCTGGGGTGAGGGGGAACTGCATCCCCACTGATATGTCTTAGTCAGGCACTGACTATTCCTATCCATGGCTCTTGTACAGAGTGTTTTATCCAGGGGCCTCAGCATTGGCAATATGTAGGGGGTGCACACGGATGCACATGTACCCCGAGTGTGGAGGTGCACCCCCTACGAAAAGGCACTGCTGACGCTGTCTCTGGGTGGTTGCCTGCAGGTGGTCGCTGACCCCTGGTTGGTGCTTGCCACCCCCTCTCCTGCCACCGACAGCACTGGCAGCATCCGTGGGAGTTCCCTGCTTACTGCTGTCATGCTCCCACTCCTGCCACCACTGTGCCTCCCAGCCACTGGGGGCATGTGTTGTTCATGGGCCTCAGTGAGTTTGCTCCTGGGCCAAGTGTACTGATCTCTCTATGGACAGAATGAGGAGCTGAGCCCCAGAGAGGTGATGTTACCTGCCTAAGGTCACCATTAGGCCAATGGTTCCCAGTCCAGTGCTCCCTCCACTGGGTCACACTGCTTTCTCTTCAGGCCCTTATTTTGCACAAGAAGCAGCCCTTTGTCTGTACATGCATCAGTACATGTGCCATGACCAGGCAGGGGAGGAGTTGTATGCATGCGTACTGCCCTGTGCTCCTGCCCACCCCATGTCCCATCCCACCTCACCTTGTTTCTAGTCAGCTTGTCAGAGCCCACATCCCGCACAGGCTCCTGGTCTGGGGAGCCATCGTTCTCCTTCTCCGAGGCCACCTTATTGTCCAACTCCTTCTCCTTCTCCTCCTCACCCTCCCCTTTCAACCGTGCCACCTCCTTGCCAAGCTGCTCATTCTCATTGAGCACCTCCTGTCGCTCCCGCTTGAGGCTGGTCAGCTCCTTGGTCAGGGTCTCCAGCTTCTGCCGCAGCTGGCGCACCTCCTCCCGGGCCTTGTTGCGCTCTGCCCGCACCTTGCTCCACTTTTCCCGCCAGTTAGCCGTGCAGTCTGACCACCAGCGCATGGTCTTCTCCATCTGGGCCGCGCGAGCCCGTGCCTCCTCCAGCTCCCTCAGCCGCAGCTCCTCCCGGCTCTCCCAGTCACTGTCCAGGCACACGGCGCCCAAGAGGGGGAGCTGGGGCGGCCCTGGTGAGGGTGTGCCACTCTTTGGGGTAGGAGGCATGGAGTCTGGCAGGCTCATCCTCTCAGGTTGGGGACTGCCCAGGATGTTTAGGAGACTGCTCTTGGAGAGCTGAGGTGAGTCCGCTAGCCGAGAACTGGTGCTTTGGCTCATGGCGGCCCAGGGTCAAGCTTGATGTCAGATCTGGTGTAGCAATAGTTTCTCTTACGTTGGCCCTTGGTCATGGGGTGGAGAATTCACGACCCAGACCCACTGTGTGCGGACAGGCACAGACCACTGCCACAGCACTAGATGTGAGGAATCACTACCTGTCCCTGGTCAGAGACAGGCCAGACATGATGAGCTAAGCAGCTGTTCCCTTTTCAAAAGAAGCCTCAGATGAAGGAGAGCTGAGGTGATCCAGCAGGTCCAGTGTCCCTCACCTGGACCCTGTCAGACACAGAAGACAGCACTTCAGAAGCAAGGACATTCTCTGGCACCTCCTCATTGGGAGATGGCTAGTGATTAGGGCCTTTCCATGCCCTTGATCTCAGGTGATGGTGATGCTCTTCTGACAGCCAAACACAGTCCAAAGAGAGGGTGACCTGGAGACCTGAAAGGAGGATAAAGGTGTGAGGTACAAGCTTATGACTATCCCTCAACACAACCCAGGACTCTGCACAACAGACCTCAAACTTGGTGGAAACTCCCCCATCATGCCCAGGTCTGGCTGGCAGGGTACTTACAGACAGGGGAGAGAGGCAACCACCCAGAGCTCTCTCATATCTTGCTATGTATCATAGGCAATAAAATGCCTTTCTAGAGACACGTTATGGTCCTCCCATCATTTTGGGCATTGCAAAGAGCTGCTGGGAAACAATACTGTGAAAACCTGCAGCATAGGCAGTGAAAAGTAACTGTTGTGGTTCTGATCCTTGATGGCTCAGTAAGGCATCAGACCAAGACTGTTAAAAAGAACCAGTGATATTGGATGTCCAAACTGAGACACTTTAGAGGACTGATATTCAGCACTTGGATTATCAGAGGGCAGGATTTATGGAACATTAGGCCCCTTCCTCAGGGCAGGCTTCCAAAATCACCAGTCAGTCAAATTTACTTGGAGTTAGAAGAATTTGGCACCTCCAAAACCAAACCCCTATGTCTCAGACTAGATGCCCACATGAAGCATGTAACTGGTAGGCATCCCAGTAGGTGCAACCACTAGCAGCATAGTGACACAGCTAGGTGCCCAAGGCACAGGGACAGCAGCAATTTCCGGTTGCTACCAAGAACAGCCATTTTTTGAACCCTCTCTCCACAAGTCAGCAACTGAGACAGTTTCCACACCTTAGTTATGCCACTGAGAAAAAACCCTTGGATGACTACATCAACTGTTGTAGGAAGAAAGCTAACTATAAACTTCCTATCTCTACCACAACATGGAGGATAACAACCAGTAGCCATTTTTTTAAATGTTGGTCTAAATGGTCACAGACCTGTAACAATATAGACAAAAAAACATCCTGCTCTATCTTCCCTCTCACTAAAGGAATCGCTGCAGAGTGCAGTGGTTTACAAAGGGGTGAGACACCATGCAGGACAGCATGTTTGTATTTGTTCTCTCCATATTTTCCAGTTGACAGACTAAGGCCCCTGCTACATTTTACATATATTACTATAAGTGGTTAACTGTGGAATAAATTTAGACCGATCACGAATGCAAAGTACTTATCGCACAATGAAGTGGTTAGTGGTGCCATAAACTTAGACCAGATGCACATGCAAAGTAATCAGCACATGATAAAAAAGATTATCCAGTTTTGAACCAACCAGCTATAAAGTTAGTGCTTGAAAATGTGTAACAACTTTCTAACGCATCCTTCCCTAACTGTACTGGCTGTGCAAGGCTACCAAGAGTCAACACTTGGTTGTGTGAGAACAGGTGATTTGTAAGCTGTATGGAAAACACAGCAATTAATACATTGTAAGACTGAGAAGGACCATTATGACTGCTGCATAACACAGGCCACAGAATTTCACTCAGGGATTACTGCAAGGGAGGGAATTAATATTTACTTCAACAGTAAAGCAGAATAATTAGCCCAGCTACTTGTGGGAGAGCTAGTGTATATCTTTAGAAAAACATCCTCTCTTAAGGTGAAAGCTCCAGGTAAGGGAGAATCTACCTTATTCCTTGGCGAGCAGTTCCACTGGTTGGACACTAAGATGAACATGAGCCACCAATGCCAGACCGCAGCCAGCAATGCCAGCCATACCTTGTCATGCATCCAAAGGTGCATCTCAAGCCGGTCCAGAAAGGTGATCCTCCCTCTCTATGCGACATTGGTCAGGCTGCGTTTGGAGTACTGCGTCCAGTACTGGGCACCGCACTTCAAAAGGGATGTGGCCAGTCAGGAGAGGGTTCAGAGGAGGGCCACCTGCTTGGTGAGAGGGCAGCAGGACAGGCCATAAGAGGAGAGACTGAAGGACCTGAATCTGTTCAGTCTCTGCAAGAGGAGGCTGAGGGGGGACTTGGTGGCTGTCTACAAGCTCGTCAGGGGGGATCAACAGCAAATAGGCTGTTTTCTCCCCAGCACCACCTGGGATGACAGGGAACAATGGTCATAAGCTAATGGAGAATAGGTTTAGGTTAGAGATCAGAAAGCAACATTTTACAGTTAGGGTGGCCAAAATCTGGAACCAACTTCCCAGGGAAGTGGTCCTCGCCCCTACCCTGGGCAAATTCAAGAGAAGGTTGGACGATCACCTGTCTGGGGTCTTGTGAACCCAGCATTCATTCTTGCCTGTGGCATGAGGATCAGGCTGGATGATCTGTTCAGGTCCCTCCTGACCCTAGCTACTATGAAACTAGGAAGTTTCCACTTCCAGCTGCTGGATCTCATTATGCCTTGGATTTGCTAGATTCAAGGGCTCCTCAGATCAGGTATCCAAGTCACATCATAACCCTTTCTCTCATCAGCTGCTTTGGCAGGAGATGTCTTTTCTACATGTGTGTTTTCCTGACCCAAGCTGGAATTTCACACAGTTTGTTTCCCCCTCCCCATCCCTGCAGTGCACTTTGGAAACAGAGCTACAAGCCTTTCTTAGAAAAGCACTTGCAAGGCTTCCAGCTGCGTGTGTGTCCATGTCGTGCTGCATTCCACTGCGCAGACAGGGCTCTGGGGGCCCAGGCTGGGAGCTGGACCAGGCCATGGGAGGTGCAGAGGAAGCAGTTTGAGGGGTAAATTCTTCACACCCTCACAAGAAACACAGGGAGCAAACAGGGCAATTGAGCACAGGCAGATATATATAGAAACACATGTGCAGAAAGACTTGGAGCCCAGGGGTAATTGGGGGCTGGTGAGCCTGCCAAGAGCGTGTCATTAGAAGCAGCTCCACAAGCTTCTCTGCTAGCAGAGACAAAGCAGGAAGAGAGAGTGAGCTCTTGGCTTGATCTTTAAAGCAAGGCGGGCTGCAGCTGTTGGCCTGGTTGGCTCTGAAATGTCTCTGGAAGGAGGGGATTTGGCTGTTTTTGTCCAGCCTGTCCCTGGGGAAAAGCCTCAGCTAAAATTCAGGACTGCTGTCATGTTCCAGAGGACCCTCACCACATGGAGATCTGTGCTCATCCAGATGCTGCAGTGGATGAAGGCTGAATTTGGTCTAAAGTGGTCAAAAACAAAAGGGTCTTAAATGTAACTGGTCACCAAGACATGTGTGTGTGTGCAGGTACATGTGCATGCACCCATGCACAATGTGAGAGGGGGATACAACTATAACAGTGTGTGTGCTCCCCATAATTCAGGAGCACAGGTTCAGGTTGGAACCGGGAATGGAAGATGATCTGAGGTGAGTCAATGTGGAGTCATTGCTTTAGGCAAATGTTTAATCTAATCTGATTACATGCAAAAGGATATTATGCAATGTGCATGAGTACAATGGAGCAGGGGAAGATGGGAATGGGGAGCATTTTGACCACAAATAGCCTCATCTCTGTTTCTTCTCTGTAGTGATCACCTGTAGGGTTCAGTAAACACAGGCATACTGAATAAGAAGAACTAAACAATAGACTTTACTGTTGAGTAGTAAGCAACCACTGCAGACCCTTTGTCTATTTTTAGCTACCTAGTGTGGGGCTCCCTAACTGAGGGACCATCTCCCAGTTCCCAGAGTCTCCTGTTAGGGAGCATCTTTAACTTAAAACTTCTATCACTACACACTCCACCACTTCAGGATTCATTACAAGATTGTTACATCCATAATCCCCTATTTCTCTCTTGTATGTGGTTTTCTGGAAAATCCAGGATGTCTCAGCAAATGAGAACTCTCCCTTTAATCCAGGGGAACATACACTGCCTCTGGGATATGTCTGGGAGTAGTTCTGTGAAACATGCCCAGCCAATCTGCTACTGCTCTATGAGTGCCAAATCCAGAAGGGAAGCAGTGTTGAGTGGTACTGAGCACCTGCCATTAAGCTCTGGTAGCTGCACTAGGGCAAGCCCATGAGCCCACTGCTTCAAAGGGTCCAGACAAAGGGGTTGCACAGCTGTAAAACATTACATCTTGGTGCTATAGAGGGATGTTGCCAAGGAGCACAGTGATACTGCACTGGTTTCTGTGGCTGGCAGTAACTACCCAGAGCTTGGGCTGGCTGCAGCCAGGAGGCTGGCTCTGGTGGGTGCATGCACACCTCAGAGCGGACAGGGTGGGGGTGGGGACGACAACTAAGGCAGCACAGCCCGGAAAAGCCTGGTGCTGCTGCTGGCCCCCACCTGTAGCCAGCTTGAGCTCTGGACAGCTGTAGGAAACAGTGGGCAGGCTGCAAACAGCTGCACCGGGCTCTGCAGCCCTAGCATCTGCTTCATACCAGCAACTGCACATGTGCCTTAGAGCAGAGAGGGTTGTGCTGCCTTAGACCCTATCCCTGCTCTCTGCCCTGAGGTGTACGTGCAGTCGCTGCTAGTACAGAGCTGATGCTGGGCTTGGGAGTGCGGTGCAACTGTTTGTAGCCAGCCTGGGCTCTGGGCAGCTGCAGCAGGCAGCCTGCAAACCACTGCACCAGGCTCCACAGCCCTGGCATCAGATCCATGCTGGCAGCAATTGTATGTGTGCCTCAGAGCAGACAGCAGAGATAAACCCACTTTTTGCTCTGAGGTGCCCATGCAGCTGCCACCAGCATATAGCTGATGCCGGGGCTGCGGAGTCCAGGGCAGCTGTTTGCAGCCTGCCCGCTGTCCGCTGCAGCTGCCCTGAGCCCAAGCTGGCTACAGGCAGGGGCTGGTAGAGGCACCGGGCTTTTCCCAGCATTTGGTGGTGGTGCTGGGGGGCAGGTTGAGGAAGGCTATAGTGAATATTGGGCTGGCAGCAGCTCCGCTCCCATCACCACAGCACACCCCAAGCTCCGGGAAGAGCAAGGTGCCACCACCAGCCCCAGCGTGCAGCAGCAGCCTGCTCCCTCCTGCACGCTGTGAACGGAGCCCAGGATGGGCTGGGTCATGGGGCAATCTCCACAGTATAAGAGGGAGTGGGGCAGTGACCTGCCCCTACCACACTCCCTGCTGCACTGTGGGGGTCTTGGTCTGCCCCCCCTTCCAAGCCCAGGCAGGATAAAGAAAGAATCTTACCTGTCTGGGGCTGGGTTGGCAGGGAGTGCGTGGGTATCTGTGTGCCTGCCCTCCCCCTCCTGCAGCACTCTGTGGCCAGCTTGGGGGGACGAGCGGCTAGGCACAAACTTGGCAGTGGTGGGGGGAGAAGCGGTGCCCCCTTGCTATGGGGATTTTCAGTGTACCCTAGAGGTTTGCATACCACAGATTGAGAAACTATGTCCTAAAACATCAATCACTGCAATGCCCTGCCCCCACATACTCCCCACAGGCCAAGAGCTCCCTACAGGCCAAGAGCCCCTCCAGGGGCTCTCTGGTCACAAGAGGCTGTGTAAATACCTGTGAGAGCCGATTGTACCTTATTCCAGCTGGTTTAGTTAGTTAGTGTCGCAGCCATACCTTCTTCAGGGTTCAAAAACAAACAGGACCTTTATTTGGAGTCTTCCCTGAATACAAAAAGTCGGGGTCCCTCTGCCCACTACCCTCAACAAAGGCACTCAAAAGAAAATAACACTGCCTCGTTCAGTTCTGGCCATAAAGATTCAACATCACCCTCCTTCAGCCTCTCCTCTTCTCTGTTAGGGCCCTTCCTTAAAAGCTCTAAGCTGGAAATCCACCCAGGAATCCAGTTTCTCTCATCTGCACCTCATTGCCAAACAAGGCTAGCAGCCCTATCTGGATCCTTAAAAGGTCTCTGGTCGCAATGTGCTCAGATCGCATTGTTGGAAAACACGCATCTTTTTTCTAATAAGTTCTCCTCAGCATTCTCCGATCTAAACTCTGATTCCACTACAACCCATGGGAAATTGCCACTTATTTCACTGGGTCTCCCTGGCTTTTTTCTTTTTAAAACTCCTTTCTTCTACCACTTCCCTGCTTCCAGCACAGCAGCTCCCTCCCCTCCAGCCTCTCTATAACCCATCTGTTTACCTGTCCAAATCTTTACCGAGATTGCGTCTCTCCTCCCTCCCACCAGATCGTCCCTTCCCAGAGGATCACTGTACTAGCTTCCTTTCCCCTTCCTTATTCTGATCTAGGTTTGCCCTTCTATCCCCCTACAATACCTGTTGCCCAATAGCCCTGAGCCTCACCTACCTGCCCCCTGTGTCTGTCTTCTGCTCCCAGTTCTGTGCCTTCATTATGAGACCAGGCCAGATACTCAGCTGGTATAAATCAGAATAGCTGAACTGTAGTCAATGGAGGACACCAAAGACAATGGGGTTTCTCTGACTGATACTTACTGGGGATTCTCCAAACTCTCTGTGAGATGGGCTCTGCCACACATCTCTAATCCTTTGCTTGCTGCAGCCAGCTATTGGACCAAATGAATAATTACTTGTCTGCTTCCCCTTTCTCTGCTCTGTTCTATACATTTCTGCCCCACCCCACTTCCACATAGCCCTTATGTGGGCCATCCTCATGGTATCTGGGCCTCCTTCCTTCTTCCACCTCTTCTGCTTTCCCCATTGCTTTGCTTATGACTGCTTTCCTTATGGGGAGTTCAGCCAATCCAGCCTTTCATGAGACTCACCCACTTTACCCCATGTCCTGACTTTCTCTCCCTGCAACTTCTGCGTCTTTCAGGCCTCCGGCACACTATGAGATGAGCTGTTGGGGATGGGGGTGTTTGTTAGGCCAGGGTATAAATCACTGGAGGTGACACCAGGGAAGGGGGAGCTGGTGAGTGAATAAGCTTCATTCAGAGCCTGGCAGATGGCTGCAGAGAGAAAGGCAGTTAAAGAAAGAAAGAAAGGAAACAAGATATTCTCCCTGACAAGAATGTCCATGAGGACCATCAGTTCCCTCCAGAATAAGGAAGGCAGTTCCCCAGGCACTGGGACAGAGCATGCTGGAAACAGTCATCTTGGGCTTTGTGCCCAGTAGGGTCAAAGGCTGAGAGAGTGACTCCTGGTACTCAGATGGGGCACTAGCACCCTACACACACAGCCTGGAGGAGCAGCAATTTCTGTCCCTAGGGCTGGGTATGAATGTTAGCACAAGTGCTCTCATAAAGGGACACAGCTGCACTCAGATCCTGATACCACATACCCCATGGATGGATGCCCCCGGCTTGGTTCAGCACCAAGCACCACCAACCAGGGAATCCTCTGCCCCATGACAAAGGCTGCTCAAGAGGGCTAGATTAAAAAAAAAGAGCACATAGGTACCCAAAGTCTATTTTATTTCAGACGCACAATCCAAAAAATCCCTTCTCAGTGACCATGTCGCCCTGGAAATGCCCCCTTTCTGACCAGACAGTTATCTAGATACCTGCAGTTCTGCTTCTGGGCACTCCCAGAACATCCCCAATCCTGACAATTAGACTTCTACTACTACCTAAGCTCCACCAGAATCCAAAAACTAGGTGGAGCCACACCTGAATCCACTGAATGACCAATCTGCTTGGAACAGTTTGAGCATGCCTAGTACACACTGACCACACTGAGTTCAGCACAATGCACACTGTCCAACATCAGCAGTAGTACCATTGCTTTTTATACCATGGCAAACTTGAGAGAGAGAGTAAATGGCATGTAAATGAGTAAAGGATTAAAAAATCTGGCATACAGAAAAAGAAGTAAGGCTCTATTTATCTAGTTTATGAAACAGGAGTTTAAAGTCTACTTAACCTGAGAAGCATCTATGTAGGGAACAGAATTTTGTTGGTAGAGGGCTATTCAAGAGAGCAGACAAAAGTACAACCAACTTTCAGTCAGTGGATGATAAAGCTAGATAATAAGGTGAAGGTAAGTAAGTGATCTTTAATCACTTCACTAAGGAGCCCTCATCCTTAAGTGAAGGTAATTAACCATCGAAACAACTTACTAAGGGCTGTGGTGGATTTTCTATCACAGATTTCTAAATCAAGATGGTTCTAGGAGATATGCTGCAAGCAGAAATGAATGCGGAGAAGTCTCAGGCCTATATGTTGCAGGATATCAAACCATGAAATCACAATGGTTTTAAAATCTAGGAGCCTATGAATAATAGGGTTCCTTGTTCTGTGATGGAAAAAAGTGCTATACCCAAGGAGCCTTTACTGCTGTCATCTGGAAGGCTATCTACCACTTTTTGACTTAGTAAACAAGAACATGAGAGGCCACATTGGAACAAGTCTTATTTACTGTTATAGAAAAGGTGAGTTGGAATATCAGAGCATCTGAGATTCCCACATTATGAAGCAAGCCAACTGGACTAGACCCAGAGGTTTCAACACCTCTGGGCTTCTGACAGACAGGAATTAATATCAGTGATGCATCTACAGTGGATTCAGAGCCTATTTTGGCAGGAGGCTCGTTAGGGCTAGGAACTTCTTTTCATTTTACATCTATAAAGACCCTAACTCAGTAGAGTTTTGTGCCTTGATTGGAGCCTCTAAATCAGAGCACAATTGTCCATAATAAATAGAAATAATTCTCCACACCCATGGCACAACATAGGCAGTCTTACCGAATCTCACTCTTTGACAATGAGTTTCATATCTGAGGTTAATTTTAAAGCCCCAAGTCTGGGAATCATGAGACTCTCAGGTTTTCTGCACAGAAAAGAGGTTATTTTTCAGCCACCCCCCACCCCTTCCTGATTGCAGGGGAAAAGCTTGAAAACATGACCCCAAGCACACTCAGAAGGTGCAGGACCCTGAAGGCAAAGGAGAAGAACCAGCACTGTATTAATCATAAATCACAAGATTTTTAAGCCAATCAGGATTTTAGGATTGAGTGCTTGGGAAACCCAATACTGATCACCCCTCAGTGCCAAACATGGTGGGTGACCATAAGTCTGGTGCCCCACGGTGCCAGAGCCCCACCTGTGCTCCTGTGAACTCTCAATCAAAGCAGGCTCGCCCAGATGTGGCAAAATGCCCATAGTTATGCTGCTTCCTGCCACTGGGACCCTTGACAACTTGTGACCACTGCAGATGGGTGTAAATTAAAACAGCCCCTAAGGCTGTGCTAATCTATGCCAGGACACACGTGACTCCAGAGCAGGGTATGTGCAGAGGGGCTATGAAACTGCCACTGTCCTCAGCCAGGCATATTCATAAAAGTACATTTAGGCACTGGCATTCATAGGTGACACTGTCCACCTCTACTTCCTCCCTCTCTCTTCTCCTCCTCTGCTTCGTGGAAAATCCCCATGTAAAAGACAGAGTCTGAAAGGCATTAAAACCCTGAAACAGAGAGCCTTCAGAGAAGGAGAGTTATCAAGCAAGACTGCAAACACAGGCTCACTCTCACCCATAAGGGGCCAATTATATCCCTGGTGCAACTTTGCTGCTTTACATGGAGGAAGGGCTTATCCAGACAGCTTAAGCCTTAGGTTTCTGGCTCATCTCCAGCCTGAAAATGCATGCTGTGTCCCTGCCTCTGCTTTTCACTTACACATCTGGAGCAGACAGGGTGCCAGGCCCTGAGCAGAAAAGGAAAAAGGGGCTGAGATGTGACATCCTGGAATGGAGCAATGACTCTGAAGTTGGCCTACATGTATGCATGGGGGTGGGATGCAGGAGCAGAATGCGTGCATGTAGGGAGGGGGGTGGAAGGGAGCCAGCACATTGCAAGCGTCTCCTGGAATCGTTTTGCCATGGATCAAAGCCCAAGCACGCACAACAGTTTCCTCCTTGAAACTTGAATCTGGGGTAGATGGCGCTCATCCCAGTGTCTCCACTAGAGGTATTAAGTCCATTGCTAATGCAGGCAGACAGGGGCTCTTTGGCTCTTACTCCCTTCCCTTTCAAGCTGATCTCCAAGGCTGGACTCCATTTCCATGAGGAGGGGGAAGGGAGCCACCCACAGCTCTCACTAATTGGTTGCAGATTTGCCCATTTCCAAGCAGCTTTGCCCACATGAAAGAACATTGCCACTAGCAGCCAGACACCAAGCAGACACGGGGGAGGGGGCACCTGGCCCAGGGTGGAGGGGGAGTGCCAATTTTCCACTGAGCCGCTCCAACGATGTTCCCACAGGGCTCCAGCCAAAGGCCACAACGCAGCCCTGCCGCCACTCCCCACCACATGGCCAGGAAGCGAGGCCTGGAGTTTATCTTTCTTTCCAGCCCGCTATAAAGTTCCCACCTCCCCAGCACACGCAGGTGCCTCTCTTCTCTCTACAGGGATGCTTGTTCTTAGGGATAAGTTGATTTAGCCCCATACACCCCACACCATTTACACTGGCAGAAAAGCTGGCCTCTTGGCCCCTGCTGAAACTCACTGATGGACTGGGGTAGCGGGAAGAAATTCAGTGCTCAGCAGATATGAAGAAGGAGTGGTGACTTCCCCCTGCCACAAGCAGACAAGGCAGGGCCTCATTACCCAGGCTGGCTCTACTCTGGATGCTGGCTGAAATGGGGCTGGGTGGTGGGGAGAGCCTCTGGTGACACCTCTGGGGAGGCAGGACCTCGTGGAAGGTGTTGGCTGAGTCCTGGCCTCTCCCCAGTGCAACCTCTAGTGGGGAAGGACTCGGTTGCACTGCGGAAAGGCCAGGACTCAACAGACATGAGAATCAAATGATCTTTCTACGCCAGGAAAGTGATGCACCCCAGTATCTGCCCTCTTGGTATCTGAGAAGGTCAAAGAGAAAGTTGGGGAATGCAGTCCTACAGCTTTGATGCCTAAAAGGGCCCTGCGGACACACGGCATGTATCTGCTACACCGTCCTAGTATAATGTATGCATTGTGTAATGTAATACGTTGTGCACACTGAAAATGTGATATAAGTGTGTGACAGAAGGGAAGCAGCCTTGCGGAGGCTTGCCGACTGACCATGGACTACAAATACCAGAGACACCTGGAAGCAGAAAGTGGAAGTGATGATGAGAAATGCTGCAGAGACCTGCTGCTGGATTACAAATCCCAGAAGTCTGTGGGGGGAAGCAGGAAGAGACAGGGAGGTGATGGGGGGGCCACTGTGAGCTGGTCTGAAGGGGAGAGGAGCCTCTGCACAGCACAGATGAACAACAGACCGACTGCACATGATCCCCGACCTACAGACCTGCACAGAGTGACTCTGGACTAAAGGCATGA
This sequence comes from Caiman crocodilus, assembly GCA_030014935.1. Lineage (NCBI taxonomy): Eukaryota > Metazoa > Chordata > Crocodylia > Alligatoridae > Caiman > Caiman crocodilus. The sequence continues at coordinate 37,918,633 of JAGPOW010002791.1, forward strand.
GGCTGAAGTTGGTTCCTTATTCCCAGTTCTTTAATCCCAGTTCCTTTTTCAAAGCTAATCTAGTCCCAATAAAATTTGTTATTAATGGATTACACATCCTAAAGAGGCAGAATTTCATTAGCTATGCATATGTACTAACTAATATGTAAAATAATATCTCACATCAAGTACAGAGCCCTAAATGAAGGTCAGATTAGGATGGGATTATGGGGCAAAATATTTGTTGGGCCACCCCAAATTTTGTGGCGATGCCACTGGCGGACTGTCCCAAAGAACCCTGACCACAGTCCTGCCTGGTGGGAGCACGGCTTGGCCGTGCCAGGCTGCCAACGGACAGCACCCCAGCTGCTGTGCTAAATTAATGGAACTGAATAAGGAATTGGATTTTGGGCTGGGATTACATGGAGAAATCCTTCTTGGGCCACCCCAGACCACATCTCTGTGGCACCAGAGGCACTCCTAGACTTCTCTGACCAGAGACTTTCCCAACCCAAAACATGGTTTAGCCATGCCAGATTGCCAACTGACACCACCCCACAGACACTATGCTAAATATATGGACCCAAAAAAGGAACTGGATTTTGGGCTGGCTTATACACAGAATTCTTCTTGGGCCACCCCAGAAAGCATTTCTGTGGCTCCGGTGGACTCTCCTGGACATCTGTGACCCCAGACTTGCCAAGCCCAAAGCACAGCCTGCCAACAGACAACAACCCCCAGACTCTGTGCTAAATATATATGGACTTGAATGAGGAACTGCATTTCTAGCTATAATCCTAGTTTGAAAACCAGTTCCTTGTTCAAACCATTATACTTAGTATAGTGGGCATGGAGGCTGTTGGCAGCCTGACATGGCCAAACCATGCTTTGGGCCAGGCAGGATTATGGCCAGGGTTCTTTGGAACAGTCTGCCAGTGGCATCACCATGAAATTTGGGGTGGCCCAAGAAGTATTTTGCCCCATAATCCCATCCTAATCTGACCTTCATTTAGGGCTCTGTACTTGATGTGGAATATTATTTTACATATTAATTAGTACATATGGAACCAGGAATAAGGAATCACCTTCAGCCTCATACTAAAGGCTGGTTTTTGGGAACGTCCCCAAGAGGCAGGCATGGGACTCTATGTGCTGAATGCATGCACCCGTGGTACTGACCGCAACCTGTTTGCTCGTCCTCTAAGTGTATGTTGTTATTCTGTGAATGTCTATTTACCTGTATTTGTCCTTTCCCATTGGCCTGCTGGCCTGTGACCTTAACCCCTAAAGCACTTTATATAAAGTAAATCCCTCACTGGCTGTTGTGATTGTGCCTGACACTGCAGGGTTTTGTTACACTATCTTGCTGGCTAAGAAATGCAAACAGAAATACCAGAATAAAGAGAAGGGCTCGAGTGACGAATTTCAGACCCAGATTCAGATTTTAGACAACTCTGAAGTTTGGAGTTACTCAGTCCAAGCTTGGTTCGAGCCCATCTTTGTCTGTGACAGCATCTGGCAGCCAGTTGAGTACTGCTTTGCCTGGGGTTGATTAATTTAAATTAGAATAGCTTGTGCAGGTCCCAGGAACAGGGCTATGTGGCGTGCTTGTAAGTGCTAGACATGAGAGGGCTGGCCTCCTTTCTGGTTGGCACATTGGAGGTGGTACTGAAACACCATAAACTTAAAAGCATGAATTGGTACAACATTAGCTACAAAGCCAGTCCCTGTACCAGCAAGTCTATGATTTTTAAAGGACAAGCCAGAGGGCTCTAAGGGAAGGAAGGATGAAACAAGGTGAAGGGCTTTTCCCACGCTAAATCAGTGGCAGATCCAAGAGAAGAATTAAATCTCCCAACTCCACCCATGCCAGTGTCCTGCCCACCAGACCACAAAGCTTCCCTACCTATCGTAAGTACTGTATGTAGCTCCAGTTAGTGTATCTGTCTCATCCTAACCTCAAGCTGAGGTGTTGGATCAGGACTGCAGGGGTCAGGGTTGGCAACCTACAGCCCATAGGTCAGATTCAACCTGCAGAGCCATTTGATTGGGCCCCACTGACCTGCGGTTCGGGGGAGCTTTCCCCTGCAGGGACAGTGGTGGCTGGGTCTTAGCACCTGCCAGCTCCAGACTGGAGCTGGGTCATTGCAGCTCAGAGCCTAAAAAGGTGGCTGACCCCTTCCAAAGATGAAAGGGTGGCCCAGCACCTGGGTTTGCTTGGTGTGGTCTCCTTCCTAACTGCCCCCCGGCCCATGCCTGATTAGTGTGCTAACTCCAAAAGACTTGACCCATTGACAGGTAGCTGCTGCAAGGCACTGAGTCCAGGTAACAGTGCTCATGAGTAGGACACAAGGATCTGATCTTAGTTGCATTTGATGACTCAGCAGAAGTTGGTGGTCCACTCTTCCTCATGAAGAGGCTTCCCCCTGTACCTGCTGTGAGCAAAGGTCTGCTCCCTCCCCATGTAGTTATTTCCATACAATGTGCCCAATTTATCTCTGTAAAGCACAGCCTCCTGCAGCTGTGAAGATGCAGCAATGACTTCTTACAGCCTGTTCCCTAGCCCACCACCAAAGAGAACAGGCAGGAGTGAAACCTTGTCTCCTGGCTGGATCCTCCTTCTCCCTCCACAAAGAGAAGTGGCAGGAAGGGAGAGGATCACATTCCTCTTCCTCTCTCTCTAAACAAGCAACAAGGGCAGCCCAGGGAGCCCTGTTCTGAAGGAGTAGAAGTACAGCACAGGTGAACTGGCTCTTGCTGCTAGCCTCACCCCTGCATTTTTTTTTGCTGACCCCACCGGGTTATGCTCAAGTTAAGTTTCTCTTCTAGAAAGCATCATCAGTTTTAGCCCATTTATAGGGAAAACTTTCTGAATGTGACCTGCTGCAGTATTGTCTGCTCCAGTCTGCAGAAAGACAGCTTGAAACAACAGCTTTGAGAGCTGCAACTGCCCCACTGAGCTGGTGGGAGTGCTAACCCTGAACTCTATCCATCCCAGTCTAAAATATCACTGCAACTGCCCTACAACCCTGGCAGCAGAGAGTGGAGTAGGTAACTGCAGGTAGGGTTTGGCATGATGGGCAGTGTAAACAACAAGCCTGACCACAGAGCATCAGGGCAAACTAAAGAAGCTCTTTAAACCTAGATTTGTTTTATTTATATTTGATAGGGTACTTCTGCAGCATCAGTGGAAAAATACCAATGGGGTAAAGACAGCTCTTCACATGGGGTACAAACAATTCTAGTGAGGTCTTTGCAATTGCTCTGTATCTCTGTCAGAAAACAGATCACCTGCCAAGGTTCCCTCTCAGGTAGTTCCAGTTTCTTTGATGCCACACCTGGCCCCTATCAGGTCCATTTTGCAGGGTCACCCAAGGCCTTGTGTCAGACCTAGATAGTAACAGTTCTGAGCTGAGGCCTGTCTCCCAGAGCTGAAATAATTTCTGACTCTGAGAACCTGTGACTGCAGCACAGTGGTGAACCGCTGGTGAACCACTCCAGGAAACCTCAATGGGAGGGTGCTGGAGAGTCTTAATTGGATAAATACAGGGCCTGGCAGATGGTCAGCCCACAGCTGTCAGACAATCTAATAGCTTAAACCTGCCTAACTGTGCTGGGCAGCTCACGGTAGATGGACATAGAAGCCAGCTACAAGTCTCAGACCCTGAACAGTCAAAGGAGGGCAAGGAGGTAGACGATGAGATCCAGCAGTGCTCATCCCCTCACACACCCCTTCTGCACTAAATAGAGACTCTGTTCATGCCTCCAGTTCCCCTGCAAGGTCTCTGCTGCCTCACCCCACAGAGAGTCTCCTTCCTGGCTGTATCCTTGGGTCAGGTTGTAGAGCTCCTATTCACACCGGGTAGCGCTACCTCACCTGAAAGGTCCCATTGATTTCACAAGAGCTGGTCATGGAGGAGGAAGCTATCTTCCCACTGTCACCTAACTGCTACCTAACATGAGTCAGAGTAATATTTGCTAGTCATTTGCATGTATGCTAGAATCATAGGCATCCAAATTCATTCATGGCTTCCAAAACCAGCAGTCTCTAAAAGTCCAGAACAAAAATGCACTGTCTGGGGACCTGGGAACCATCTGGAAGTATTGCCCTCAAGCAGGCATAGGCAGCCCCATGCAGGCTGCAAGCAGTGTATGATGTACAACCAGCACCCTAGAGCTAGCCTGGAATTGTTCCTACCCACCTCCCTGACTCCAAAATATCTCGACATACTGTACAACTCACTGCCAAATGGAGCCCATTCTTAGCTCTGAAGTAAGGCTTCCATTGCCCACTCAGGATGCTATAAATACAGCACATTTCCAGATGTTTCCCTTTCCTTCTTTCTTTCATTAAAGAGTTTACTAGTGGTTCCTACATATTGTACTAGACAATATTAGCAGCAGTATTTATCATTTAGACTAGCCAACTTCCTGTCAAGAATGATGGGGGGGAGCAGGCTCCACTTCTGTTCAGCCGCACTCCCCCTTCCTTCCTGTTGCTTGGGGTCTGAGCCCACTGTCCATCCCACTCCCCCAGCCGCCGCGGCAGGCTGGTTTTCCCGGAGTGGGCTCGGGGCCAATGCGGGGAAGGGGAGTTGGGGAAGAATGGACATGGGTCTGGGGTGGGGAGGAGGCCTGCTCCTTACCCCCCCCAGCCACTGCTGCGGCTGTGTCAGGCCAGGCCCACTGTTCAACCCCCCGGCCCCATGGTGGGCCGGCTTGTCTCCCGCTTGGGCCCGATCCCCTCCCTCCCATGTTAGGCCTAAGCCCACTCCCCCACCCACGTTACCTGCTGGGAGCAGGGCAGGGGGCAGGGGCAAGGCCCTGCTGGCCTCACCTCCCCCTTCTGTCTGCTCTGTTGCCCCCACCTCCAGGGAGCAGGGGTAGGGGCGCAAGGCCAGCTGTGCTCCATCCCCTGTGTCCCCACCATCATGGCAGCGGGCTGCCTTCTGTCAGAACGCTTCTTCGCACTCCGATTGACTGTTTGGCAGCCAGTAAAGCATCACAGACAGGCAGACAGGCAGACTTAGGCTTTTATAATACTAGAATTATGGTACAGCATATAATGTGCTGGTTGCTTTCCAAACCAAGAAGAAGCAGCAGCAGCTCCAGACTCAATCAATTATCTAAGGGTTGAGCTGTAGATCCAAATTTTATGAACATTCGAGGACTGCTCTGATCTGGCATGCCAGGATGAGCTCATCTCTAAGGACATATTAGCTGAATTAGAAACGAAGAAAGAAATATACAGACAGAAGGATGAGTGAGACTGAGATTGGACAGATGTTGGGCAAGATTCTCTTCCATGCTCCAATCTCTGTGCCTTCACACAAAAGGGCTGGAGGGACATAAAAGAGCCTTGAACTCTAGCTGAAGGAGAGTTCTCCTAAGTAGAGGCACTGCAGCAGACAGCTGCAATCCCTGACTGAAAGGGGATGCTGAGGTAGGGGTCGGGGAGGAGGGTCAAGGGCCTGTTACAGGGATTCGAGGCTAAAATATGCCAGAAGCCTCCTTGTAGCCCTCAAGACAGGGAAAGGTCAAAGGTGGCCTAGCCACCCTCTCCTCCAGGTCTGAGTCTGTTGTGCTGTGTCTCTTAGAGGACAGAACTTCCTCATATAATGCAAAATGATTGGCCTACATTCTGTCTCTGTATACCTACTACATACAAGAAAGCAAACAAACTGCTCTGGTAAAAGAAGGGTAACGTTGCAAATACAAATACTCAACAGCAAGGAAATTCCAGAATGAAGGCTACCCAGACCATTGTGCACCAATATTGTGATACAGTCTTTAACTACACAATTACCTAATTCCTTCCACAGGGTACCTGTCTCAGTCAGTGCCCAGGAGAAACCATGCTCACTCATTAGGAAGCTACTTGATATTTCTTTTTATCCTTGTTATTTTAACATGTGGTCTCCAGGTTATTGATTACAAACCATCCAAACCCTACACTAAACACACAAGTACCATATTTCACAGTGTGTAGGTCAGGTTTTGAAGCCCAATTTTGGTGTCTTAAAAATCAAACTCAACTTAAACACTGCCACTTCAAAAAATCACTGCCAACAAACTGCTAGATTAGCGAATGCATGAGGCGCAGTCATGTTAACTGCACTAATTGCAGGAGAGGCGATCCCAATGATTAGTGTCAGGCAGGGCTACTGCCACTGCTGCAGCTGCTGGGATGTTCAGCTTTCCTGGCGTTCAGCATCAGGTAGAGGAGCGGCAGAGACTGAGGAGCTGCAGCACAGAACGGTGGAGTTGAGGCTGGTGGGAACACAAAGCCGCACTCAGGAGGGAAGCGGGAGCACAAAACTTGGGTGGGCAAGGTGTGAGTGTGGGGGAGGGTGTGGGTACCCCCCACACACTTCCCCCATGGTGCACAGCAGCAGGCAGGTGGCAGGTCCTCATGGCTCATGCAGGCACTGCCACCCTGCAGTGCATGGTTCTGCTAGCGCCCGCGCATCACCAGGGGAAGCCACGCACACTGGAGCCAGCTGCCTTCCCTGCCATCTGCCTACACGTGGTGGTGAGGAGTACAGCCTACCCAGCTCACATCTATCACACCACTCAAAGGAGCCAGAGCCAGAGCCAGAGCCGGGCTTGGTGCTTGCTGGCACAGCTCAGGCTGTGCTGGCCCCATCCCCCACAAGCAGTGCTGCCTGGGCCACACCAGCCAAGACCCAGCCCCTCTGAGCAGCACAACAGAAGCGGGCCAGGAAGTCCCTGCTCCTTGCCACCATGCGCAGGCAGGGAACAGGGAAGGGAGCCAACTCCTGTGCTGGCTCGCAGGGGACAGGGCTAGGCTCAGTGCTCAGCAGCACCACTTGCAGGGGATGGGGACGCACTAGCTGAGCGCAGAGCCTGACCGTGACTTATTCACTATGCCTTTCCCAACCCTAACTTTTTGCACCAGAAAATCGGGGTTGGCCTATACACTGTGTCAATTTATACCATTTGAAATATGGTAATCATTTCCCTGGGAGTTTTCCTATGTGCTCATCGCTAGAATGTCTGACTTGCTCCACAAAATCCAAACAGTTCAACTTCCCCACAGCCCCTAGGAGTGCTACCACTTCGCATTGGTCCAATTGTCATTTCTGAAATATTAATGCCTGCATTGTTAAATGTGTCCACTGATTTTGGATGGAGTCACCTTAGGCCTTGTGGGCATATCTACACATTCATTAATGTACCTTAGTTACTGCACATTTACTTTAGTACCTCTAATAATTAGTAACACCAGCACACAGTTTAGTGACATCTACTGCGCATTAACCTAAAAACTCTGTGTAGCTATTAGCTATAACTCTGTGTGGCCATTAGCACAGTTAATAACAGCTTCACTACTGCACAGTGTTATTAGGCTAATGTACTGTAAGCCTCTTGTGTAGATGCGCTCAGTATTTAGTATGTTTAGAACACAGTATATTCAAAGTACAGCTCCCACTCAACAGTCATAGATGCGAGTGTCCAGGACTTCTGCAAATCGAGCCTCTGGGTCTCCAGCTGGGCATCTGGAACATGAGGAATACACAGTACAAATAGCTACCTACGAAAATGCTGACGTGACTTGCCCAGAAATGCACTGGAACTCTGAGGCAGACACAGCAAGGGAATCCAGTCCTCTGATGCAACAACATAAGACTGCCTTTGTCATGAAACCATTCTTTTTCTTTTCACAGTCCCATTCAATCACTGCACATCTTCTGATTCAAGAGAAAGAAAGATCCACCCTTCAACTGTCCTCATTCCCAAAGCACAGTCTGTTCTGTTAGTTCATGGAAAAAACAGTATGTGATCATGCATAAAGCACACAAACCAGGGGAATGAATTAAGGCTGCAGTCATAGCTGAACACAAGAGAGCCTGACTGTGCAACCTTAACATTCCTCTAATGCCATCAGTATGCATGCACATGTGTATAACTTCCTAGCTCCTTTAAAAAGCAAACTGAAAATAGAGAAATTCCATAGTGACTCGCCACACATCTTCAGCAGCATTTGATCCCTAACATCCACAGCACAGACCTCTGCTGCTTGATCCAGTGGGAGAAACTGACCCAAGTAACAGCCTGCTATTCTCTAAAGGGGTGACCAGTATAATAGGCTATGATACCCTCTTTCCAGTGGATTTTATGACTGCTTGTTAGACAGCTCAGGTCAGCCTCAGGACCCTAGTTCCATTCTGGATCCTGAAAGGGAGTATGCTCCAATAGTTATAGGCTCTTCAAGTCCCCAGGCTGCCTGCCTTACCCCTGTGTGGCTCTCACAGCCTGTCTTTGCCCCTTCTGCCCCTCATCCTCTGCTGCAGCCTGTCTCTGCTTCTGCTTTCCTTTTCTGTCACCTCCTCACCCTTCTGTATTCCCATTTGGCAACTTTTTCCTTCCACCTGGAAAGAGCACTTCTGTGGAAAGCTTGGCTCAGCCTCTGCAGCCCTGGGGACCGCTTGCTTTACTGGGGGATGAAAGCGGGGTGGGGAGGAAGGGTGGTATGTGTGCAGTACAGTAGGACCTTGAGGAAATGGAGTTTGCTTAGTGCAGATGGGTTCTTTGCAGAATTTAGCAGTCAAACTCTAACAAGACTCTACCAAGTATATGCAGCCTGAGCTTTTTTGCAAGCTTTTAACTTTATCATATAGAAGCAGGTCTTCAAAGGCACATCCTGACACAATGGTGGCCTCCCTGACACATTTCAAATACTTCTTCCAAAGCAGGGGGAATCAGAGCCTCCCAAAAAATCAGCTGTAGAATGTTTATAATTCTCCTAAACAACATATTTTTATCTTATCTTATTTTCTGATACTACCTCACTATTTCTGCTGAAATTCTCCAAAATAAAGCAGCCTGATGCAAGCCCAAATTATTTAAGTTTGTAAAATTATAAGCAACTGGAAACAGTGTATTGTAAGGTAATGTGTCTGACTCACCGTGCTAGCTGTTTTCTATGTGTTTCTTTATAATAACAGTACCAGTTATATGGTAACTTTTTTCCCTAGATCTCAAGGCACTTTACAAACGAAGTCAGTATTGCTTTTCCTGTTTTATAGATCAGGAAACTGAGGCAAAGATTAAAGCTCTGATTTGCCTGATGTCAACTAGCTGGCTAGTGGTAGGGTGGTGTAAAGGACAAGATCTCTATTTTACATGCACGCATGCACACACAAACCCTCCTCCTAACATGACAGACCAAGACATGGGCACTCCACAGGGACAGAAAGCAAGTTGGAAATCAGATGCCACCATCAGGGGTCAAGAGAGAAGCCCAAGGTGAGCAACCAGGAGTGAGAAGCCAAGGAAACCCACAATCAGTGGTGATCAGCCAGCAGTCAGTTTCTACAGCTGAGTTTGACTAGGGTCCCACAGCTGCTTTAGGCCAACTGGGCACCCTGCAACATTAGTCAGTTTGACGTACCCCAGCTGGGCAGTCAGACTAGGCAGGGCAGACTGTGCAAGATCCTAACACAGACTTTTTCTTGCCTAGAGTGAGAGTGTGTGGAGAGAAACCTAGCTCAGATAACATTACATTAGGTCAAGTCAGTGATCCCCACCTTCAGTGCCCCATGGATAACAGTCCTGAACAAATAACACGCTACATTCAGCATCACGCTTTGCTCTCCCTGCCAGCCTCAGGCAAAGGGTGTTCCTGAAAGCAAACCTACCGGTGGCAGCTAGCGACAACACAAGCCCTGGCAGGCAACAACGGTCCACGAGCTACAGGCTGGGGACCACCAAAGCAGACAGAGGCAGGCGTTTCTCTATATTGCAATATACACCGTGGGTATAAATACAGCCCTGGATCGTTTTCTTTTCTGCTGAGATGTATATTATTGTCCATGTTCAGACTTTAATGCATATATATAGGCACAACACATCAAGCACCATCTTGTACATTTTTAAGTGGGAAACTGCCGAGATATGATTTCTGCTGGGGAAACAGATCAGAAAGCGACATCCCTTCCCAGGGAAGCACTTGGCCCCTAAAAAAGGAGGCCGACACCCCCTCGCCCTCGACTCAGGGGAGACTTGTGGCGCAGGCCCAGGGGGCCCAACCCCCATGCCCAGTTCCGCGGGCCCAGCTCGCTCCTATCCCCTTTCCCATTGGCCCGCAGGCTTGTCCGTCATGTCGCCGTGGTTACAGGGCGACGTTGAAATTCCTCCGCGCCCCCGCCCGGCAGAGCCGGCCCCGCCGTACCCGCGTTGCGGGCGCCAGGGAAAGTTTAGCTCCAGCGTTGCGGGCGGGACGGGCTCCGCTGAGCTCCAGCTCCGCACAGACGTGGGCATGGCCAGGCAGGACGCAAATCAGCCCGCTTGCACGGGAAACTTTTCTTGGGCTGAGCTGGTCCCATCCGCGTGCCAGGCCGGCCCCACGCACTGCCTCTGCCTGCCTGGATCGGGATTGTAATTACAGACGCCGCAGACAGGAGAGGGCCACAGTGTGCCTGGCCTTGTCCCTCCAGATCTGCGGCTGCCCCCAGAGGTGTGGCTGTGCGCTGGGGGGGATTTCATAAGTCGTTCAAGGCTCCTTGTCACCCCTCGGAGCCCCATCTCTCACCTCCTTTCAGAGTCTTGCCCTCCCTTGCGGCCGGACCAAACTGCCCAGGAACCAAGCGTAGATGGAGCAAAATCTGTGCAGCCAGCCCAAGCAGATCAGATTGCTGTGGTGGTGACCTAGAGAGGGATAAGGGAACTTAGTCTCCTCCTCTGCCTCCTCCTCCCAGCTGGTTAGAGTTTGGGGGAGGGTGAGGGGAAGGGAAGTAGGAAAAGCCTGGCACAGCTCCGAAGGAAAGGGACAAGGCAGGTAACAGACCTAACTTACTTCTGTACCTTGTCCGGATCAAAGGATGGTGTGGGGGAGACAGGAAACCCCCTAGAGTTATGGAGAGCAGGCGGGAAGGGAGGAGGCAGGGAGCTGGAATGGGAGGGATCATAACTTGGAAAACAGGCGATCCTAAAGGAAAATGGAAATTTGTGCACCGAGCCTGGATCAGCTGCTCAGCCTCTGCTGGCTGCAGGAAGGATAGGATCTGTGGCTGGTGCTGGGCCTTGGCACTCTTTCTGGTTCTGGCAGCAGCAAGGGAGACAATGTAGGGATCATCAGAGTATAGGAATCTGAACTATTGCTCCCCTGCAAAGCCCTGAAGGTTGGCTGTCTGACACTGAGCAGGTCACTTTGCCTCTCCCTGGGCCTCTTAGTATCCAGATTAGCTCTGGCATGTCAGCAAAGGACTCCGAATAGGCTTGTTCCAAGCCAGATAGTCCTGTGAGCCAGACTGGAGGCCTACAGCAAGTCCCTTGAAAACCAGATGATGCAGCAGAACTCAACTAGGGCAATAAATCACAAAACCCCATCTGAGTAAAACTGAAAAGTCCAAAGAGATTTTACTGCAAGTATTTTGCCAGTGTTCAGAGAGTTCTGAGGTTTGAAAAATTAGGGCTGTGTTCTAATTTCAGATCTGGTCCGCACATGGGGAAGTGCACAAGTGAAAATTTAGCATAATACCAAGGAGCACACCCCTGCACTCTAGTGAAAACGCTGTAAGACTAAGTGGCCACAAGTGGTCAGGACCTGGTTTTTGCATCTCTACAAGTGTCCCTCCAGGCTCTGGGATGTGGCACAGGGTGTGTATTTCAAAACTACAGAGTGAATGTGCTATCTGTTGCAACGCTTGAGCCAGCCACAGCATCTTGCTTTCCTGAGTGTTCCACTGGAAGCCTCCCATCCTCACAAGGCCTGAGCACCTCTCTATTAAGATTGGGTGACATCACAGCCCACCGTGTTGTAGAACATCCCCTTGGGTGTTCTGAGCACTGCCATGAAACTTAATCTGCGGAAACAACCCCAGCTCCCAGGACACGTGCTTTTTAAAGTTACCAAGCCGAATTCAACAGTTTCATGCTTCTGCAGCTGAATGCTAGGAGGTATGATGCTGTCCAAGTGCAGCATTGGCTGCTTCAGAAGCATCACAGCCACCATTTTACAGACATCCTCTCCAGCTTATCTCTGCAACTAGAAGATTCACTAGATTTTCTTCTCTTCCCCAGTGCCCCATGACTGCATTGTCAGCACCTGCTACCAGATAGGACAAGCAGATGCAATGGTGGAGCAGCTTCAATGCGAGTCCTTGCACATTCTCTGCTGTTAAGATGTCACAATGACAGGATTAAGAAGGGGATTAGTACTGAAATAAGAGACCTCCAGCTAACAATGACAGGAAGCTATAGGGGATGGAAATCAGATGGCTAAGCAGAAGAGAGGCCAGGAGTACATGAAGTCCCAATAAAGGCCAAGGGTGTATGAAGCCCTTTATAGAGGCCCTGAGAAAGAGCAGCCATCAGCTGTGTTGAGCTCTCCTCATAAGACTGGAGTTGGGAGACAATTTGATCAAGATGGGCTTTGAAACATTACTGCAATATCAACAAGTACCTTTCTCCACTGAAAGAAATTCCTTCTTGATTAATCAAACCAGAAGCTCTGACTCCAGCCTACCCACCAAGGCTAACCTCAAAATATAAGAGAGCAAGTAGAGGGTTAGCTACCTCTGATGTTTTGTGTAATGGGAAAAGGCCATCCTTTGACTCAGCACAGTGATTCTCAGTCAGGGTATTGCAGCACCCTGGGATGCCTTGAGATCCTTTCAGGGGTGCTGTGGCATACCTACCACACAATGTTAGCACTGTTAGGTGTGCAAACATGATTCACTAGACTAGATAATACCAATTATTTCAAACAAGAATCCAGAGTGTTAAAAGAACTCTGAATTGCTGGGATTTTTCTGAGTTATTTACAATAGAAAAATTGTTGTATTATAGTTAAAAGATGAGTGGAAACTAAGAGCTGACATTTTCCAGAGGGTGCCTGAAATCTAAAAAGGTTGGAAACCACAGACTTAACATGTGGCCCAGGGTGAATTAGTTAAGAAAGTGAAGTAGTGGGAACAGCTTTACTGATTCCTACAGCCTAAGCAGAGAGCACTGGAAACTTTCTCCTCTGCTGAAGGCTAGGACCCTTTGAGCTATTGCTTACAAAGAGCTTGAGTTCACATCCACATGGCTGGTCACTGGTGGAAGTGGTGGTAGAGACTTTGCCAGGGGCATACTTCCACAGAAATCTCCTATACAGTGGGATGGGATGCTTAACAGCTGAAGGAATTTTCTCTTGGAGGTGACCCTGATTACCCAAAAAGAACCTGGGGAAGTTTCTTCAAGAGGCAGGATGTCACCCACCCAAGTTCCGATGCCCCGGTTACATTTTACATCTCTCATTTTTCCCTAGCTTCTAAATAGATATTTGCCTTCCCTCCCACACTCATAGGATGTATGTTGCCAACTACCTCCTGCTTTTCAGTCTCAAGCTGCCTGTAGAGTAGGTAATCATAATCACACCACTGTGACCATGTCAGAATTCAAGTGCTTGAGTGTAGAAGGATTTTCACATCAGTACATCAATGCCAGGATCCATCCTTTACCTACAACGGCAGCAGGGTTTACATACCTATAGCCTGGGTACACCCAGGGGGATGTGCCCTGTCCTCCAATGACAGTGATGGGGGTCAGGCAGGGTGCTGATGGAGGGACCAGCTACTAAAGCAGTTCCCTCTCCTCTCTACAGAGACAGACCTAGACCGAGTGCTTAACTATATACAGTTTATTACTATAATAAATACTTAAGATAAAACATGAAATATTTATAATAAAGCTTAGCATATGACACTGCATATAATATCCCACAATTCACATAAACCATATAACTTACAATATATATCATAATTAATACATTGAACAAAGATAGTTAAGGTTACAACATGATAAACACATATGAAGACTCAACTTATATAACCCAACTAAGTTAATA
>JAGPOW010002791.1:37932566-37947981 GCA_030014935.1 Caiman crocodilus
TTTTTTTATTTTTGTCTAGAGTGTGCAAGCAGGCCTTGCAAGCCATGAGCCCAGGCTTTGTCCTTGAGGCCCAGACCTTTGGGTCAACCTGTTGGGTCTTTACTGCCCCCCATTTGTCACCCTCCCCAGAACAAACGTTCCTAAAAAGTCAAAAGTCTTTCTTTCTTTCTTTCTTTCTATTCTGAGAAAGGGTAAACAGACACCTGATTCACCCTGTCTAGATTACTTCACATATCTATCACAGCCAGGCCCATTTTTTCTCAATGACCAGTTTTTGGTTTCCTTTGAGACTTATGTGTATGCTGCTCTTCAAAGCAGGCTAGAAATGGATGCTATGTTAAGAGGTTTCTGAGCCAGAGAAAACAGTCTATCTATTTGAGATTAATGCCCTGATTTGTCTCAAAGCACAGGACTAGAGAGCAACCTGCATGCAGACTTATGCAGTGCCATACCTTGGCTCCTGGTAGCCCTGGGTGAACTTTTAGTATTGGGCCCCCCTTCACCAGAGATAATTATTTTTTTGTTGTAAAAGTCTTTTTGCTTTAAGTTCTTTCTCAACTGATAACATTGCCAGTCCTGTATATGTGGAATATTAAAACTTTTTTTTGCAATTTTAATTTTTTGTTTTCATTTTCGGCCCCATTTCTGTCTGGGCCCTGGGCAGTTGCCCAATTCGCCCATGCCTGTGTCTGGGTCTGAGTTTATGTGAGTACTTTGTGTGAAAACCAAGCAGTTAATCAATAACCACAGCCTTGCAGGATTGTTTGCATTGGGAGGAGAAATCAGTTGCATGAGGCAAGCACACTTTTAAAAAAATAATCTTACTTATTTACAAAACAAGTAAGCAAGAAAAGCCCTGTTCTCTTGGATATAACAGACATAAGCAGCAGGCAGTTTCCTTGAGCAGAAACCCCCAAGTCTGCCTCTCTAGCAACCTTAGCGTGAAAGAAGCTCTCTGAACGTTTCCTCTCAGGGTCATGCTGCCAGCTCCTCTGTAACATTCTGCCTCTAACCTCTCACACTATAAACCAATATTCTCACTTCACATTTGCGAGCAGCTTACACAGTCTAGTTGACATCCACCATGTGGCCTGTTTTCTCAGGCAGTGGCCCTCACTGTCTTATTACCTAAAGAGGCTTAATTTCTTCCTCTGCTGTCTGAAAAAGGGTCACTGACATTGGCTTTATCAAGGACTCTGATCCAAAGCATGACTCTCCTCCCCCCGCCCCCCCCGCAACTATTTCAGCAAAACAACCACCCACATATTCACACATATATCAGCTTTTCTTATCATGTTTGATGGAGTTTAAGATGATGTCTCCTTGCATAACTTATTTTCCAGACAAAAAATAAAAGGAATAATTTAACACATTAAATCTGTTTACACATTCTAACTATTTATGTAGTCAGAACACTTCCTGGCACCATCCCAAAACAGTTTTAACTCCTGTCCAAATCTCCTTGGAACTTTATTTTTCCTGCCCAATTTCCTTCCAGCCATTCTGGAGAGGCTGCTTTCAATGGATGCCTGCAATATATGTATTTTGTCTGGCAAGCCAGCTAGTTGGGGCAGACTTTGTACATTCTGTTCCAGTGGAGAATTCACTATTGTCCTAACTCTTCCAGCCTCAGCTCCTACAGCTACATTCTCAGGTGCTGGGGGTGCCAAACTGAAACTACCTCTCCTGATACCTTCTCAGAGGGCTGTCTGTTATGTCCTTTTGCTAAATGTGCCCCAAGTCTATAAGCAAAAACAATTGTGTCAAAATGAAAGGGATAAAGATAGAAGAAGTCACAAGAATCTTTCCAAAGTCTAAATGTTCAATTACATTCTGGCAACTAGGGGAATTTTTAATTATAGTTTCTGCTGCTAGAGGTGAGCTAAAGTCTCAGTGCCTATAAAAGACTTGTTCCTTCTTGCCCATTTCTTTAGAAAGAATTTCCACAAACTGAATTTGCAAGCCTCCTTTCCTGCTATTTATTAGACATAAGGAAATCCAAACTGATTAGGAACTCATTCACTCTGTCAGCTAGATAGATGCATTGCTCAGATTCAAGAGGTTGATTTTGAATGTATGCATGTTCATTATCATTGTTGCTATTTGAGAGCAATCCAGCAGTTCAGAGTTAGACCCCAGTTTCCTAACATCTGGCCTACTAAGTGCTACATCTGAGCCAGTGCACTATATCCACACATTTCACAGCTCTTATTACAGATGAAGTAGCCAAACTTCCATTATCACTGCTCATCTGGCTAAACTGAAACAAAAGAACCATGGAGATGATCCAGTAACTCCAACTTTTGCTTTCATAGAGTCATAGAAAATTTCCAGCTCGGTGTCCCTCTGTTCAATACTTGAAAAGTTCTGTCCTAGTTAGCCTCCACTTTATAAATATCTTTCTTTTGTGACCATTTTTTGCACAGCATTAGCATTTAACTGAATAGCTTCCTTTCATTTATGTATTATTGCCAATCTCCCAGGTTTTACCAAGCAAGCGTAATGATTTTTCCAATCACTCCAACATATCACAAACTAGATTAGACTCCCCTTTTTCTTCATGTACAATAAATCCAGACCTGTTCTTATTAGGAGTCACAGCGATCAACTTCTTCTCTCCATTTTCTCCTCAACGGTTGATCTAGGCTGCAACGTTAAATTGAACAAAGTAAGCCTTCCACAGACCTCTTTCCTCCACAGATCCTGGAGTCATATCACATAAGCAGAGGGATGAAAAATTATTGTAAATATTGCATCTCATTGCACTTCACTAACTAACCCAATTCCTCATCCTTACAGCTCATCTGATTTGCAGTCTTCCTCCTCATAGTGATCTTTGGCTATGAAAGTTCTTGCTGCAGCTCATCTCTACCAGTATCTCTAAACTGGCAAAACCGTACTTGATTTATTCTATTCCTTGGGTAACACTGGACCACATAATCAAGTGCCTGGTTATGTTTTTCACCTGTCTTGGGAGATCAGATGGGTTTTTATAAATTTATCTAGGCTCTTTGTAACTGCTGCTGCAATAAAGCTTTAATTTTGGCTGGTAGATCATTTGGCAGTCCTTCCCACTAAACCTCCAGATGGAGCTTCAACTCCCTTTGAGAGGTGTCTTCATTTTATTTTAGCCTTCATTTCAATTTATGTCAGTCCTTCTAATTTCTCTTCATTTCCAATGCCTCTCTGGCAGCTTTGATGGCAGTGAGCCCCTCCATTATGTCTTCCATTTTGCTTCGACAACAATACCCACTCATAGTGTCTGCCCTTGGGAACACCATCCTGCTCCTTATACACTCTTCCTGTTGGCACCAGGCCTGCCTCACCAGCAAGCTCTTTCTTTCTGCTTCCCCGCAGGATAAGGCTCCTGGTAATCTAGCTCTTACTCCACAGCTCTGCAGGGTATCTATCTCTAGGTACAAGCAATGTCAAGGTTAACTCAGATGAACATGAACTCAGGCATGGAAATAACTTTCAGTGGGGTGCTAGGAGCATTGTCAGGATGCTGAAGGAGGCTAGGTGTTATTTTATGAATCTACAACAGAGCCTGCTCTCCTAGTGACTGCAAGACAAAGGAAACAAACCCTGTTGATTATGTTTGCCTGATTGGTTGTGTTCCCATACACAATATATATCAAATTGTGTGTGATCTAGTCAATTAACTCAAATACCAAAGAAGTTATATCCCCCCCCGCCTATTAGGAAACCTTCCAGTCTGTCTAGTGGTTCCCAAACTGTGAGTCCCGACCCCAAATGGGGTGGCAGCATCAGCAGATGGGGTGGTAATCAGCGTGCCCGAGGTTTCTGTGCCCACAGCGGGGTGCGGGGTGCAGCCGGGCGGGCCGCGTTGTGGGAGGCAGTGCGGCACCGGCGCGGCCGCCAGGCGAGGCACGGCAGCGGCGGTGGTGGCGCCGGGTGCCAAGGGGGCTCGTCGGCTCGGCGGCGTGGCGCTCCTTCCCCGGCTCCTGCCCCCTGGGCCATGCAGCTCCCGGGGGAGGGCAGCAGGGCGGGGAGCCCCAAGCCTGCGGCGGGCAGCCCGCATCCTCCCCCTTGGGCCCCCGCCCCTGGGCCGGGAGCCGCGCGGAGCAGCACGGCCCGGCGGGCTCCCGCCTCCTGCCGGGCACTTGTGCTCAGCGACGGCGACGGCGACCGCGACGCAGCTGCTCTAGCGCTGGCATCCAGCCTCCGGAGCGCCCGCCCGGCTCCTCGGCAGCTCCAGCGCTGCTCAGTAGCCCCGTCCCGGGCCGAGCCCGCCCGCTCCGCCCAGGCGGCAGCTCCCCGAGGCGGGCGGGCGCTCTCCGAAGTGCTGCTCGGCGCTCGGTGCCTGGCCCGGCAGGAGGCTCCGCTCCCCCCGCCCCGGGGCCTCCCCAGCCCGGGCTCGCGCGGCTGAAGGCGCCGGCAGAAGGTAGGGAGCGCTCCGGGCTGCTCGGGGCTGCCCCGCGCCTCTGGGGTCGCCCGGGAGGGGCGAGGCGGGGCGTGCGGGTCCCCGCGGGGCGCGGGCTGCAGCGCGGGGAGTCCCGGCCCGCGGGGGTCGCGGCACCGCGGGACAGCTCCCCGACCAAGGAAGGGAATGTCCCCGCCCGCAGCGCGCCGGGCTGGGCCCCCAGCTCACCCCACCTCTGCCCTGGGCTGTTCGCACAAGGCCCGCAGGGTGTGGCCCGGGGTGTCGCAGCCGGCACCTGGCGGCCGGCGTAGGCTCACGCCACTGCGACAGCACGGCGTGGCGTTTGGGGCACCTCTGCCCCTCTGCTCTGCTGTCAGGGACAACCTCGAGGGTGCCTGCTGCCCTGCCTCAGGTGAGACGTGTCTCAGGAGTCTGTTTTGCATCGCACTGCCCCCGGCAGGGCTCTAGGACTGGCAGGTGATGGGGAGCAGTGCTCATAAGAATGATCGGAGGTGCTAGGAGGTGAGAGGGAGTGATGGGGGTGCTGCGCCATGACCGGGTAACCGACAGATTTCCACTGATCGCATAGCCCATGCTGGAGACTGCTCCCCCTCAGCACCTGCACCATGCAATGCTGTTTCTCACAAAGAGGTGTGCCAGGCTTCTCTCGCTGCAATAGCTGTAGCTTCTGGTGTTGTATTTGGCAAGAAAATGCAGCCAGTGTTAGAGAGAGAACCTCGGTTTCCCCTTGTATCTGAATCTGTTTGGTCCCCCTTCTCCACTCAATCTGCTTAACCAGCCCCAGGGAAGAGCAGTGGTAGCTCTCCTGTTAGGGTCAGGATGAACTCCATTGCCACTGAGCTGTGAATCCTCCAATTGCCCCAGACAACTACAGCTGCTCACAGCTGATCCTGTTCAACACCACAAACACAAATGAAGTTAGGAAAAGCTTCCCACAGCCCCAAAGCTCAGTTGTGCAAGCAACTAATGGGGAGCACTAGGCACCTAACCGCAGAGCCAGGCAAGCATGCCAAAGCCACACCTGCTGCCCATGCATGCTGGGAAAGAGCATTACACACATTCCAGCTGGTCATCAGATGATCTTGTCCAGCCATGCAGGATCTGACTACATAGCCCAGTCCTAGCAGCAGCTTTTTTCCCTTACTATGGACAGCCTCATCCATCTCCAGTTTCTATGACTGTGCTGTGAGTTCATTTCAGCAGACAGTGTTGATTAGTCATACCGGGCTCAATTGTCAGGGGCAGCTGGCCCCAAAGAGCCCCTTACTCTGAGATTTGTCTGAGCCCTTTGGGGTTCCCCCACACCCTGACTTAACAAGAGAGACTGCATTTTTCTCTCCTGCTTCCATCTCAGATGAGCACTCTTCCTTAACCTTTCCCTTCAGAGCAGATGACTCACCTTAGTGGAACACTGTTTTTCCAGAGCATGCCTGAAGGGAATTCCAGATGAAGAAATTCAGCAGGCCTCTACTAGTTCTAGCTAGCATTTGGGTTTCACACAGAGCAGTCCGTCTAAGTTCTGCTAGTTCTTGTGCTTCTGGTTAAAAGGGGCATTCAACCACCTATGGAAGTCAGGAGACAAGCAGAAACTGAGACCAGCTTGGGTCTCTGCTCCAAAGCACTGTCCTGAAGGGACATAGCTGGTGTTTGTTTCTCTTATGTCCTGTACATTGCAGTGCCTTGCTAGGAGCTGCTGCCATAAGATATACAAATGGTCCCGGAGACCCAGAAGTTACAAAGGAAAGGGACATTGTGAGCCTGTGGTTGGGATTCTGGAGTTCCAGCAGCGTGGTTCAGATCCTTGTATGCTGGGAGAGAGCTTCTCATTGACACTTTGCTTTGCAAAGACTGGAGCTGTGATCTGTAGCTCTTGCATAAATCAAGCCATGCCTATAAATGTTACATAGTTGATTGCTGTCCAAGACTTAATCCTGCAGTTTGGAAAGACAGGAGCAGGCATTGCACTGGGGAGGGAGAAACTCTGAAAGCAACAGGTTTGTAAACAACTGTGGCCATGTTGGGAAATTTCTGCTGATGTTTTCAAGGGTGTTAGCAACTCCAAAACCTTGCAGCAGCACTGACTTTTGCCATGGATACAGTTTTCCTCAGTTGTATAACAGTCACCATTCCTTATAATGAAACAGCAGAGAAGTTGCTACTAGATCATGAAGTCTAACCAAAGGGTGAGATAGGAGCTCTGCCTCCATGGCTGTTTAATCTTTGGCTGCTCTTTTAAGACCACCAACAAGGGAACTAAAAAGTGCCAACTTGGGTGGTGTTTCTCATCAAACAAACACCTGTTCATTAGTAAGTGGTCTGAGACCCGCCAACTCCTTTCCCATCAGCTTCTGAACAGCTGTTACATGGTAGAAACTTTTTGATCATTTTTAACCTGCTCTGTGTTTGTATTGGTGACCTGTCTATTAAATGCTCCCTTATCTCAATACTAAAGACGGTAAAAAAGGAAAATAATGCAAAAGGCATAACAATAAAGAAGGAAAAATCCTGACGCACAGAATTGGAATGAATATTAAGTTGTTTTTCATGGGAAATGACGGCAGGAGTCAAAAGCCATTCGTTTTCTTTTACAACAAAAATGCTTAAAGCAGCCTAATAATGAACTAAGTGTGTATAATCATTTACAAATCATATTCCACTTCCCAGGACTTGTATGGAACTAGGTTAGCAAGTGTCTTGTGGAAATATCAGAGTAACCAGAAAGGCAGAGACCTGATCCCAGGCTACTACTGGGGCTGGACTGACGCACAGGCAACTCTGGGTCAGAGACTTTTAAAGCCATCTTCTTACCCTGTCCCATTTTGACTTGCATGGTGCTGAATGGGTTGAGGTTATGTTCACAGATAATGGGACTTGGGGAACAAAGCAACATACCTTTCCCTCCCTCAAGATTTGAGGTTGTTTCATGATGCAGTGGCCTCCCAACATAAACTAGAGCAGCCCTGGAGGTGGTCTAATTTATAACTGCCTTCCTTCAGCCCAGATTTTTCACAGGAGAATGCGCTAAGGAGGCCCCATTACATCCTAATATACTTCTCCTGCCTCTGGCACACCAGTATGTTGGGACTGGTGAAGATTTTCTTCACATGGAGAAATTTCCCCCAGCTCATTGCAGCACAAGTGCTTTTGTCACTGAAATCATAGCTGTGACAAACACTCAGCATTGCCAGTCAATGATCCCAGGAACAATAATCCCCTTTCCTCCTTCACTCCCTTCCACCCTGTAAAGGAAATCTTAGGTTTTCCAAGTAATGCCTTTCTCTTCGTATTGAAGAGCACAGAGGCTTTTGTGGGGTCTGATGCATGGCCCCAGGTTATATGACTCACTCCACACTCAGTGGGATCTGGCACATTACCATTTGTACTTGGGTGTCATGTGAGTTTATGCCATTCCCTAAGAATTTCACATTCACTGAAATGCCACAAAAATCCAGTCTGCTCGGTCAGACTATAAAGAAGCCTATAAAGCACAGCAGGACTGGTTTAACCCAGCCCAAGAACATTTAAAGGGCCTGGTTTTGTGTGCAATACTGCAGATATCCTCAAAGCTTCCACAGTTGCATGCAGACAGCTCTGGGCCGTGATCCAGAGATACTGTATGCTGATTTCCCCTGTGATTTTGGTGGCACTACCCTTAATTAACATTCACCCAAGTGACAGCCGGATTATACCCTTTTGTGAGGAAAGGGGAAGGTCTCAAAAGAAGTTTCCATGGACTTGCCAAACCTGCAACTTCCAAGATCAGAACAAGGGTGCCTTTGTACCTAGCAGGAGACAAAGTAGAGAGCAGGGCTTGGCCATGATTCAGCCCAGGAAAGGAGAACAAAGCTTTCTTCATAAACTATCAATCTGTGCATATATTCGGAGGGGTTCCACCTCTCAAGAGATCTCCTGCAAGGATCTACAGGCTGATGGTAACACTTGGCCTCACAGGGCTCATTACATTATCCTTGTCTTTTGCATAGGATATCAAAGACATACAGTGATTAACTGGTAGATTGTCCAGCAACACATGTCAACTCAGTGACAAAATTGGGACTACATGGCAGATATCCTAATTCCTAGTTCAAGCCACCAGAACCATCCTGTGGTGGGTTTTTGGGCGTGTGGGCATGGTATTTGGGATTTTTTCTTGCTTTTCTGCATGAGTAAATATAAATTCCTATTGGCTTTACTGACCAGTGATTGGCACTTATGTATCCCTTTTCTTTCAAAGGAAGTAGACAAACTGCATTTTTGTGTATCCATGAGTACATAAGAAGATATTAAACATCCACACACACATTTACACATATACCTGTGTGCATGCATGCGCACACACACACATGTAGGAATGGTAGGAAAGTATGGCCAGCAATTATTTCTTTTATAATTCATTTCTACTACTTAGAGTGGCTGCAGTCTTTACAGCAGCATTCTGGGATTTCTACATTCAGAGCAGATGAAAGCAATGTAGTGTTTTTAAGCACCCCACCTATCTGTATTTTAGAAAATGAGAACTCCAAAATTTCAGTGCATAGACACCAAACAGTCTTCTCAAAAGCCAGAGATACCAACTGTCTATACTAGATTTCCATATACTTGACATCTTCTACTGCATGTGCTGCTTGCAGCACAGGAGGTAAGGCTGGTTGTATTCCTTTCCTACATCTCTTTCTTATTTGCTAATTAGCAGCCCAAGCCAGCTTCCAGTATATATAGTGCATGTGTCGATATGGATCACTTGCACATTAAGGCTTCAGTTCCTAGATCTATGTTATGCATGTGTAGATACGGATCACTTCACCTCATCTTTCCTCACAGCTCCACCTCAGGAAGGTGGCAGTGGAGAAGAAATAACAGGAAGAAGAATTTTTGTAAATTACTAAACCAGGGGGGAATTTTAGGTAAGGAGAACACAAAAGCTGGAAGTTGGCCAAACCCACCAAGACTAATACCCATTGATAAAACGGTGTCACAGCATCTTTGATAACTCAGACGGATCCACCTCAAGACATTCATGTCCAACTGTTTCTATTAAACACTCAGCACAGAAGTTCAGAGGCCTCATCAGCACCCTTCTCATAGCACCCAGGTTTCCCCCCCAGAAATATCTCACAGAGGCACTTGACTGCACACTACACAATTTATGAGATTTGATGAGAGTGCTCCCCAAGGCACAAAGCCAGGGGAAGGCTAGTTCTATTCTATACTAAGGTAGGCTATGTCATGTTTCTTTTCTACTGTATTGGCCAGATTAGGGATGGTAAAACCTATTGTTAGACAATGTCTAAACAGAAGAAGGATCTACATCATACTAACTGGTATAGTAGTGCACAGAAGCATGATGAACTCAGGGTATGAACAAATGCATAAATGACAGCAAGTTAATTGGATGTGGAGCTTTGCCACAGGGCAGCTGACCCACGACAGCCATTAGTGTGCTTGCATTTACTCTATGCTAAGTGAAAGTTAACCTACAACTATCTAACCCTCAGTGAAAGAGGGGTTAGTTATTCTGGCTTAACGTCTATAGACGGCAAAATAGGAATAGGCACATGTACACTTACCACAGAGCAGCTGAGGCACGGTAAAACTGCCCCCTGGACAAACTTGCTTGTTTGTACAGATCCTCAGTGAAATATTTTCACACAGGAGGTGCTTAGAGAACTAAAGGCGAGAGATATTTGAGCATTGATGATGGTTGCGCAACCTGATCAGAGGCCGCCATATTTGTTGCGTCACTCTTAAAATTATCATTGCAAAAAGCAGCCCTTTGAGACCCAACAGTGTGGTTAGCACTGGAAGACACTGACTAGCCAGCCTTGTGCTACTATTTTCATGGCCCCAGTCTCCCAACTTTAGGGAACATATCTTACAGGAGAGGGAAGACCAGGTTCAGCATGGCTGATAATTCCACTTCAGTACTTGAGCAAAATCTTCACTGGTCACTGCTGAATTCAACACACAGGGCTCATCCTATAATGTTACTGTTCATGTGGCCATAGCATGACAGATGTGGATGATTGTGTGTGTGCATGTGGGTGTTATTTTTGTCACATTGATAACTTTACTGTGGTGGTACTTTGAAACCACAGTGCTAGTCTCACGGAGATACAGTGAGCGACATCCTGCTTCGGTTCACTTAAAAAAATTACATTGCAAATTAGAAGATGGAAAAATCAAAAATGGAAGAGTCTGATTGTCTAGTCCATTCCTCCAATAACATATCACCCACCAAATGATTAGTGAGGCACTATCACCACACAATATCATCTAGCCCTGTAAATTCATTAAGGATCCTTTATTGTTATTTTTAATCTAATAGAGTTTAGACACACCAGCTGAGACCACAGCCCCATTGTGCAGGCATTGTGTATACACACAGTAAGAGCTAGCTGCAACCCTGTGATTTTATCATCTAACTAGAAACAGCAGGAAAAAGGAGGGAATATCCCCAATTTACAATGGAAAACTGAAACAAAGAGATTAAGATTGGCCCAATCCCATAGAGGGAAGCTGTGCAAGAAACAAGAACAAAAGTCAGGCCTCTTCCATCTAAACGTAGTGCCTTCCCCTCAGAACTTGGAAGACAGAATTGCTTGTTTGAAATTACAACAGTCAACTCCATTATAATCCATTTCTCATACTTGGGAGTGGCTATGGTGTTTACAACTCACTTAGCAAAATGCTGGGAGTTACACATTCAAAGCAGATGAAAGCAATGTCACATTTTTAAACAACTCACTTATCTGAATTTTAGGAAATGAGATCTCTAAAATTTCAGTGCATAGACAAGGGCTCTTACCAAACCATCTTCTCAAAAGCCACAGACACCAACTGCCTGTACCTAGAGTTCCTTATACTTGACCTCTTCCGCTGCATGTGCAGCTCACTACATAGAAGGTGAGGCGCCACTTTCCCATGCCTCTTGCTCATTTGCTAATTAGCAACCCAAGCCAATTCCCAACAAAGACAATGGGGTGTTTTCCCAGTCTACAAGAAACATTGTGCTGAGCCTCAATGGAATCCTGTCTGTTCTTTTTTATTTTCTATACCAGTCAAACTATGGGCTATATCTATGTGCATGTCATTGCCTATAATGCATGACACACATCTCAGACAGAAGCCAATATTAATGACATGGGACATTCATAAAAGCTAGAGTTAGCTGAATGTTGGAATAAAATATTTTACAAAAATTTTCGAAATTCTTGAGTTTCCAGTTCAACTCAGGTGCCTGTGAGTTATTCAGGGTATGACACTTGAAAATCTGCCTGCATAATGCAGTGGAATGAGTGTGCCTCCAGCCCACTAGCAACTTGAATGGCCTGGTCTCAAGTTTAAATGCCAACATTATTCATACTGCACAAGCTCCCATTTGTTCACTTGTGATGTTTTGTGATTATTTGCATGTTCGGAGTAAATATGCAAATTTAAGGCCTGGTACAAAAATGTTCTGTGAAGGCAAAAATAAAAAGACAAAATCACTGAGTAAAATTTGATCAGCTCTGCTGGCTATTATTGGATCTCAGAAGAGACATGATAAAAGCACTTGCCTCTCCCTTATTTATAGAATAAACAAGAACTGCAAAGTACTTAATGAACATATACAAATTTATTTCCTCATCCATCTTGTGAGGCCCATTGGCAGATATGATCCTGGACTGGAACTCAGGAGACTAAGGTTCTATTCCTGGCCCTGCCACTTGCCTGCTGAATTACCTCTATTAAAAAAAAATGTTAGGTAAATGAAACCCACAGCCCAGTGTTATTGCCCACCCTGTGTTCAAATGTCCCAAACCAGGCCACACCAAGATCATAAGATTTTTAAAAGTACCATAATAATTTTTAAAGGAATTTAAAATAAATTTTAAAAATAATAAGTCATTTCCTTGCTCCCCCCAGAGCAGCATTAGGCAACTTGGCAATAATTTGCCTCCTGGCTTTGAAGCCCTAAGGCAGCAGTTCCCAATCTGTGGTACGGGTAGCACCAGAGGTATGCAGACAACTTGTCAGTGGTATCTTTTAACAGACTTATGATAATTACTTTATATGACAAACATTTGCTGGTGGTACTTAAGGTTGAACTGAAAATTTGCTGGTGGTATTTAAGGTAGTATCATTTTAAATTGGTGGTATGCAGTCTGTCAGAGTTTGGGAACCAGTACCCTAACGATTTCCCTGTAACTGTGTGGATGGAAAACTTCATTTAATTGAAGGCTGAGGTTTCCTTGTAATAGCTGGGAGCTGGGGCTTTAAGAAAAAAAACTCTAAAGATTATTAGACTTGTGATAAGAGCCTGAGATTTGGCAGCCTGGTGCTAATGTCCTTTGATTCAAATTTCACTGACGCCTGCAGGATCCTGTTTGGGTGATCCTGCTAATGCCTGTCCTTACCGGTGACTTATTCTGATGTGAGTGAGGGCAGAATGGGGGTCCCTTTCTGTGTGGTACCTGCCACCCTGCACTTCAGAGGGTTATATTCCTTGCTGCAGCGCTACAAATGTATAGTTATACGAAACAAGAGCCTGTCACTCTTCCTCACACTGGCTGGGCCCCTACACTGGTAGGCTCATTTATTTCAGGCACTGCTCAGTGTGTGCAGTTCATCCCAATCCAGAAGACTACATTTTGAGTGGGATTGAGGTGGTGCACAGACCTGTAGCTGGCCTCCTGCCCAGGCTGAATGACCTCTACCCACCGAGTGTGAGATGAGGGGACAGATTAAAGATGACATGAGCAGCCCCTGCCTCTGCCTGGCCTCAGGATGCCAGCCTGCTACAGGGCTGCATTTGCAGCACTGTCGGGGGCAGGAAGGCACGGAGGGAGGGGCCACATCCGGGCCAGCATCTCCTCTTGTTACTTAATCCCTCCTGGGACTCCACTATACTCTTTTTGCTTGTGACTAAGCAGGAACTTTTATGCCCTATTGTTCTAAACCAGTCCTTGAAGCAACTAAATAGCAGGCTGAGGTGTGTGCTAAATATACCCCAGTTGTGAACTGGGAGGGGAGGAGAGGAGAGATAAGGCTATTTGTTCTGCTGCGAGAAGGAAGAGGCCATGTTGTTAGCTTTTCAGGATGCCAGGATACAGAAAACGGCTTACTGTGGCCTTGTGGAGAGTGAGGAGGAAGGATCTGTTCTGCCTGACCCTGCGAGATAGCTGAGAGCTGGGGGCACAGACCTCAGACTGAGTGGCATTACATGGCAGCAGAGACCCTCTAAGAACAGCAAAGCTTCTGGGAGAAGGAAACACCAACGGTCTGGCACTCGTGTACAAGGCTGCACAGCTGCACCCTTTGCACTTTAATCTAGATAGCAGCAGGTTGGCAGCTGGTGCCTCAGAGTGCTGGTTGTGACTGCTCTGAACTCAGGGGACAGCCTGTCCTCAGGAAAGCACAGCCTGGGCCAAGAGATAGATGAGGGGACACCCTGGGACACAAGGGGGTGGGGAAGGGAGAGACCAGGGAAAAGCAAAAGAAGCCTGGCCTGTGGGAGCAGTGAGAGGAGACAGTACTGAGATGGCAGCAGCTAGATGGCAGGCTGCACATTGCACTGGGATTTAGGAGAACTAGGCTCTATTCTGAATTCTGCTACTAGCCTGCTGGGGGACTGTGAGCAGGTCACTTTGTTACTCTGTGCCACGGTTTCCGTCTATACACACTGGCTGTGGTGCTTCTAGCCAAGTTCATATATGGCTGCCCAGCACTGGAAAGCAGTGCCATGCCGAGCAGCCAGCCCTAAGTCAGGGCCAGGCAGTTATGGAAGTTTGTGAGCTGAAGGAATGACTCAAGAAGCATGTGGAGTTCTTCTTAGTATGAAGTGGTATCCCATGCATGCTGCTTGGGGGTCCTCCCCAGCCCCCCGGGACACACTGCTCCACTGTCACAGAGCCATGTCCTGATTTCACATTGTCGCATTGTACAAAATGCATGGGGGTGGTGTGCAAAATGTCACAGTTCCAGGCACTGAAAGGCTGGTAGAGAGAAGGGTGTAGCTAGGGCACTCCTATGCCCAGCAATTCTACAGCCTTGCAACAGCCCATAGGGTAATGGAAGCAAGGCAGCACCAATCCTCCACAGGTCCTGCAGAAGGGACATGCACATGAAAAGATGAATCAGCTCTGGGTGAAAAACAACACATGGAGAGAAACTGGGCTGGAAAAAGGGACTGAATGGGAGAGAGACTAGGAAAAAAATGTGACAGGAAGAGTGAGGAAGAAGCAGCAGAAGAGAGAAAGCCAGTGGTTTCATCGGTCAGGAAGGGAGGTTTCTCCAGGCACAGGTAGCAATGACTATCACTCACAAGGCTCCTGACCCAGAGTTGCCCCCACAAAGCATGACACTTTGCTCTGATCCTTGACTTACAGGGATGTGCTCACTATTGGGGCAAGGAGCCTTTTCTCTACCCCTTACTTTCAGGCTGCTGAAGTGCAGTTCATAGGCCCAGCTCTGAAAAGTGGTTTGCATTGTAATTTGTTCCCTCTCAAGATCAGGCCTGAGAGACTGGAAGAAGAGTGATTTTTTTGGTGAGGAACGTGCCCCCACAGGTACTTGGGTTTTGTCGTCTATGATAGATTCTGGTGTGCAGCTTGGGGGGTACTGGAGATAGTTGGCAGGTTTTGTGTTTTGAGCTGTAGGAAGTTGGCTTCAGTTCTGGTGATAAGATTAGGTCCTTGTTTGAATGTACAAACCACTTTTCAGAGCTGGGCCTATGAACTGCACTTTATCAGCCCCCTAAATAGTAGGTACAGAAACTCATGGACTCAATATAGACAATGGAGTTCTGGCACACTGCGACCTGCCGGACATGTGACACCCCAGGCACCTCTGCACTTTTACCTGCCCTGCTACATCTTCCTTTCCTCCTTCCTCCCACCCCCAGCCTATCCTCCCCCCTCCCGCCCCCCCAAACGCCTCCATTTCCATTTTCACGGCCCCGCTTTCTGGCCTGCATTGCGAGCCTGGCAGCCTCTGGCTTCTTTACTATTCCTTCCAGCGCGGACCCCCGGC